>DWQX01005488.1:0-12901 GCA_018245475.1 Pharmacophagus antenor
AGCTGTAATAGTCGTCAAAAAAACTGACAGCACGACTTCTCCGAATCCAGCAGAAGTAGGAGCAACAGCAGCAGCAGCAGCGTTTGATTGCCTTCCAGAAATACACTTATTATACAGTGAATGTTTGTTTTATTGTGTTCTCACCGAGATGTTTGTAAATTTTCCTTATAAGTGAATAAAAACGCATGTTACTCCATCAGACCATCATGTTTTACCTTCAAACTACAATTGTCTGTCACCAAGTGAAATGGAGGGCAAGCATTAGCCAATAACCGATAAAAAAAATTGAATTCGGAATATTTTATTTCAAGCAAGGCCCATATGACGTTAGTAAACATATATATATATATAAATATTTACTAACGTCACTTGGGCATTCGTGCTCGAGCCGTCGTGCAGTGCGGACGTGTTTGGTAAGTCGTATCGCTGCCCGTCGAATACACGAAGTCTGTTAAATAGTCTTTAAAGTTTATTTTAGAAGAAACCTTTATAATATGGGTGATGATGGTAATTGAGACGTCGACAATGCTGACGTCACACTTTAAAAATACTTCTGTGGTATTTACTTCGTCATATATATAAAAACTAATATATACGTTTAGTTGCTAACCTGTCAGGTTCGTTACAACCCTATCATCGACCAAACTGTTTTACCCAGCCTTGTAGCCAAACGAGGCAACCGCCGCGAATCGTGGTAGTTTACGCACCGGCAGCGGTTCACAACTTTGTGACGAACAACAGTACAACCGACGCCGCCAGCCGAATCTCGCCATCCCAACGGTCGCACGCAGCGGTCTCATGCGAGCGTCGCGATAAAAAATTAAGGTGACGAGTGCCAAACATTTGAAACAACACTGCATAAAGCATCGTCCGTGCCCAAACGAAACGTGTCAGTACCGGAACGTACGCATTCTCACGTCCAGCTCGCAGCGGCCGCGCGCTGTTCGAACGATCCCCGAGAGGCCGCACCCCATCCCGCTTCGAGCGGGGGCGGGCCCGGAAGGGAAATCTCTTGCGTAGGAAAGAAATCCATTAAGCGGCGGAGGGCGATGCGGCGGGAGCGGGGGGGGCCGAGCAAACGTAGTCTCCCCCCGCTCCGTCTCCCCACCAGCCCACATCACGAGCCGGGCACCGGCGACGTCTCTGCAAACATCCGACGCCGATGCAATGAACTAATGAGATACCGCTTTCTAATGGTACTCCTGCTCACAAAACGATATATGGAGAAGATATTCGTTGATCTGTGAAGCTCTTGGCTCACCTTTTATAGGTCGTCGGTTAAGATATTTCACTCATGTACAAACACATGCACACTTTCACACTCATACATACACACACACAAATTAACACATTAGTGACACTAGTTTTTAGTTTTAATATAGTCTTCTTTCTTATTTCAGTCATTAACTACATATAAGGTAAAACCTTGCGATATTACGCAAAGCTAGACTGACAAGCGATTGGACCAATTAAAAGGCGAGTCTAAAACGCAAAGCGTAACGTTATTAAAGCACTTTGATGTTATTAAATAAATAGATTATTATTATATCAACCTCTAATGATGTGAAGTGACGCGAGATACATTATTTCAGTGCATATTTCATGTAAAAATGGGCGATTTCGTATGTTGTTTATGTGACGTAGGTAAATTATGTTTGATTTGATAGAATATGATCATCTCACGGGTGCGCTTGTGTCCGTTTCGCGAAATAAATAAATGTCTGGACCATTTCCCTCACACAGTGCTCCGATCCCGAGATGGGTAGCTAAGCAGCGGCAGTGTGAGTTATCAGAGACCGATGTACATACGTAGATATTTTTAAATGGATACTTAAATATAGAACGATCAGACGCAGAGCAAACACAGACGTTTGTCCCGAGCGGGAATTGAACCCGTGGCGCACGGGACAGAATTACTGCTGCTACGGCCATCGGCCATATACTGCGGCATACTATACACATATCTATAATATATATGAACACATTTATTTATTTTTATTATTTCGCGTATTATATATCATATATCATACTACCTCCACTTACACTATCTCGGTCGCCGCGCCGCTCGTCCGGCGACGGCCGGTACCCACTTACATGAAAAAATTTCGTATAACGTTGTCGCGCACATGTTTGGTGGAATGGAGAGAGCTATGCTCGGAGTTTCCTTACGCGATCGAACCAAAAACGTGGAGGTTCGCCGGAGGACCAAGGGTACCGATATAGCTCTCAGAATAGCCAGAATAAAGTGGCAGTGGGCGGGGCACGTTGCTCGCGGAACAGACGGCCGTTGGGGCCGAAAGGTTCTCGAAGGGCGACCGCGTGCCGGCGAACGCGGAGCAGGCAGACCTCCCCCGCAAGATGGACCGACGACTTGAACAGAATCGCTGGGACAAGCTGGATGAGAAAAGCGCGGAGCCGTTTGTCGAGGCGATCCTTGGGGGAGGCCTCTGTTCTGCAGTGATGAAACGTTTGGTTGTCAATTGTGTTTGCGTTAATCGTGGTGTAGCGAAATAAAGACCTGCTACCTGTCGCCACAGTCGTTTCCATACTACCAAGTATCTTATTACTAAGTTTATACACGCGAAATTGAAAATTGATTAATGCCGACATAAAAATATACTTTTGTCGGTGGCCGAGTACGTGGAGAAATGAAATGTACACATAAAATCCGAAAGTTTAATGTAACATTGTAAACGCAATACAAAAGGTGCCGTTGGTTATAATGAGAAGGGTTTTAATCGGAATTCACAAAGGCTGAGAGTACGGTAACTTTCCAATTTTGGTGAAAACGTCAACCGTCTCCCTCCCACCACCGTGTCGCTCCGCATGCGGAAACAGACGCGACGTTGACTGGACATTTAATTATCAATAAACATCTAAAATTTGCGCACAGTTGTCAATCGGACCCGATGTAAAAGGCAAAACGATTGCTCAAGGCCTTTACACGTGTAACCATATATATTAGCGACATCGGATCGTTTTTTTTTTGTACTCAGGTCGAGCAAGTGTCTCAACTCCACCTGATCTAAGCGGAAGTGGAGACCAGACGCGGAGATGGCCGGCGCATCAAAAAGTTGTCGCATCAGCCACCCTCGACCTGCGGACGCGCAAGGTGCTTCTTCACGCCTCACGCAAAAAAGACCCCAAGGTTAAATGAAGGAGGATGATGAATCGATGGATCCCAGTGTCACCGCACGCCTCGAACGTCAGCTCTCCGTAGACGCTTACGCAAGGAACGTGGTCAATCCGGGATAGAATGTGAAGGAATTGCCATTTTAAATCGGGCTGTTTCAACACTAGATTTACATTATTTTAATTGAAACAATGGATTTTATGTTAGGTGGTGCGGTATGCTTTACTCACGACACCGGCGCGCGGCCTGAACGGGATTTCCTTTTAAAATCACGTTGGCGCTTAACGTGTTAATTTGTGCAGTATTGTACATTAAAACCTTTAAACATGACAAACTGATCCACACATGCGCCTTCTAATTTGTGCAGAATTGTACATCAGAGTTGATATAGCGGGCAAATCAATTGACAACATTGCATCTATATTTTTGTGCAGAATTGTGTACATCAGAGTCGATATAGCGGCCAAATCGATTGACAACACGCATCTATAATATTTTTGTGCAGAATTGTACATTGAAACCGTTAAACCGTGACAAACTGATCGACACACGCGCATCTTCTAATTTGTGCAGAATTGTACATCAGGATCGATATAGCGGGCAAATCGATTGACGACACGCATCTATAATATTTTTGTGCAGAATTGTACATTAAAAACGATACGTATTATTAAACGAATATTTCCCAGATCCGATGCGATCTCATTGGCTAACTTTAGATTTTTCTCACGGACAATATAAACGCTAATAGAAATTAACTTTTTCTCTTCGCGTACATATTTTTAGTGCAAAACGCATAGACGAAGAATCGAGCGAGCGTCGCGTAATAAGATAACTCCGCGGCTAAGTTGGGAAATGTATAGAAAATGCTGGAGCGTGTTTTGTGGTGGCAGACAGTGTGGCGCGGGACGTACTGGAAGCGACACGTTACGGGGACGAGACGGACTGTTGCGCATTCAATGCATGGGCCCTTGTTACGTGTGCAATGTAGTGTCGAGCCGTGTATTCTGTAGCGGGGGCGGCGGGGGGCGGGGGGCTACGCCAGCTTGCACGACTGGAGCCGCGAGAGCGCGCGCCTCTCCGCCACGATCATCTTGTCGAGGACCGCCTGCATCTCCGGCCACGGCTCGTAGCGCTGGTTGATCACGAACAGCTTGTGGATGGAGGGGTGCCTCAGGTCCATCGTGCGCGAGATGTTGTCACGGCTGCGGCAGGTGAACACCACGTCCACCTTTCGAGTACCAACAGATTATTTCATGTAACTGGTGACATTATGCTAATATTACGTGTGCCGAGGAATATTTTCGATTGCAGCTAGCCAAGGGAAAATTTAAAGTGGAAGAACACCAAGTAGACGGGGTAAGTCATCGCCAAAGAATTTAACGTTGGCGTGGGCCGACGATCCCTCCTCGGCGCTGCGGCCTCGATGGTCAAGGTAGCTGCGACAATCGCCAGGCTCCAGAGCGGCACAATAGCAAAAAAATCTTCTTCCTCATCATATCGTATTTATTACGAGTAGCGAGGATCCACGAGCCCAGTATCAATTTGAACTCGTTAGATCCCTTCTGCATACCCAAAATCCTAAACAACATAGGTGTTGTTACGTGAGCGTGAATTGATTTTGAAAACTTTCCTAAACCGCTCAACGAGAGGTGCATGACCGTACCGACGTGAATAATTCCGTCGTTTCGCGGCCAGGTAACAAACCGCAGCGCGCGGTAGGTTATTCGCAAACAAGCACCGCAAACCGTTGTCGCTAGTAATTTACGGATTCAATAAGTAAACAGTTAAAACGACCGCTGTAAAACGCATAACGTGTTATAATTAAACTCAATATAAAGTTCAGTACGCCGGGCCGCGGTCTGTTCGCTTTGTTTGTACGTCTAGCTACAGAGGATCGCAAACCAATTTAATTACAGTTTTTCTCTAATATCCCCTAGTGTTCGCACAATTGTTGGCCGAATAAATATTTCCTTGATTTCTTACATTCAGTTGCATGAAATAGGTTCATCAGCCTAAGTGGATTTGACGACTGTGTCCGCCGTCGATAAAATACTACGATCCATTAAGGAGACACATTTTTCAACAGTTTTGACACCATCTTCGGGCTGAATAGAGGTTATCACAATAAGTTGCGCGACGATGACGTTTAGTCCTCGAATTCATTGTGATTTTTATAATTGAGATGAAAAAAAAAAAAACAAAAACCGTAAATTATCACGACCCGGTTAACGCAGACTAATCTAGACAACTAAAATTTCTATCGTGTTATCCTTACCTTATTTTTACCAGCCCACACCATCGACAGGAACATTAACATAAGTGAGGTCATCGTGACCAAAAACAACGGTATGATCTCCCAATACTCCTTCAAAACGTACGTAAGGTGAAACTTCTTCGGTATGGGGATGTCATATTGTGACGGCGCCAAGTATTCGCCAGACTTTCTCACAAAAATCGCTTGGGGCGACACTCTTTTCGCCCTCAAGAGGCACGTGGACCAGCGCACATGTACGGGCGCTCTTAAAATTTTCGACAACATTTAAAAAAAATTTCACAAAGTTCGTTGTAAATAAATAAGGAATGTAACAAATCAAAATGGAATAAAATTAAGGA
The DNA here is from genome assembly GCA_018245475.1 of Pharmacophagus antenor. Classification (NCBI taxonomy): domain Eukaryota; kingdom Metazoa; phylum Arthropoda; class Insecta; order Lepidoptera; family Papilionidae; genus Pharmacophagus; species Pharmacophagus antenor. Next base: position 5,750 of record DWQX01005488.1, read on the forward strand.
ATGACATTGACAGCTATTTAAATTTAGTATAGATTAGTTTTAAAAACTTGTGTGTTGGTGAAAGTTTAAATTTTTATTTTTTCAAATTAGTGAAAAACTAAACTTGTAATTTTATTACTTTTGTTTAATGAATGAAATAATTCAAATGTAATGCGCATTTAATATAAAGAGCAATAGTACTCATATGGTTTTACAAAATAATAAATTACCAAGAACTGGCACAAAACAAGTAACATTTTTTAATAATAAAAAAAACTCGACGTCAAAGTGGACAACGAAATTTATAAGTCTATTTAAATTCAAACCTTTTTATAAAGTAATTTTTAAGTGAAAGAATTTGGTCAAAGGTCAATAATAATAATTTTTACAAAAAAAAATATGTTGAAATTGTTGTTTCATGCAGTCTAAAGTCACCGGATTTGTTTCATCGTGTAAATATAAAGGTGAGTTATGGCTAGGATATTGTACCAACTGCAATGTTCCACATGTAATGATTATTATTATTTTACAAATTGTAAAATAATTCCGATGGACCCTCAAAATCATAATTTGGTCATTTTTGCACTGACATGTTTGAAGTAAACCATAAATGAAGACGATGACTGGATAATACATGCAGGAGTAGTGTTTACTTTTCGTATCAGTATTTTTTAAGTATGAAATTTTTCTCCAATAAAAACTATTAAATATTGTACTAACCGATTCGCATGCAGAACGCAGTTTAATATTACACTGAAGAAATTAAAATCACTATCATTTTATATATTATCTCAAAAACCGCCGGTAATTAGCTACAATCAAATAAATTATAAAAATTCGTTGGTAATCATTACTTCAAGTTTCTGTGTTGCCGCTTTTTGAAAATTATTGTTGTGTTCTCTACATCGATAATATTAACCATTACAAAGTCGGTTTGTGGAAAATCAAATATTAATTGTCGAGGACTATGTTGCTAGAGATCTATCATATGTCATTTGCTCTTCCAGTGGACACACATAGTTTATTTTGGTAATGACACTGCGCACGCCCCGACGCCGCATCTCGCCCCGCACCAGACGCCGCTACCGCGCGATACGGGATTTCCTGCGGCGAGCATTAGGTTTGTTCGAGTCGCAAGTTAGTCACTTATATATTTAACGGCGACATTGTGTAGTTCCATCGAGAATCGAACTTGGAACTTGGGATAGGCGGCAAAACGGCCTCGGGCTTAAGGTAGAAGCATTTATCTCTTTGAATGAGGGCAACATGAAGTGGTTTAGTGTGGCGAAAAGGCCGAGAGTACATGGACAATGTCAATGTCTACCCGAAGCTCGGTGCAAAATAAATGCTTAGCCGCGATATCTTTCGCCGCCAATACTCTTAAATGATATTGAATCTTAATTACATTACTATTAAATTTTAATAATTCTAGGCACCGCCTCGCAGCCCGACACGAAAACAAACTCGAACATTTCGGTGAACGTGTCGGAATTGAAAAATAAAATTGTCGGTGTGGAGAGGCAGCTGGATCAAGTGAGTCAGCACTGTCAAAACTTGATTGCGGTAGACGATGGATGCACGCGCGCAAATCCCGAAATTAACCAATGCAATGAAAAAAGTACAACGGGTGTAGAGGAAATTAACATCAATCCGACCGAAACGAAGGTGCTGTATAAAACCGCCGAGGATCAATACAAAAGTTTTGCTGAAAGCGATGTCACGAGTAAAGTTTCTGGTGCAAATTGTGCGGACGCTGTATCACAAAAGACGAAAGCATCCAAGCACTGTGTCGCGGGTGGGAAAAGTAAATTTAAATTTAAAAAATGTGAAAATGGATTGATCGTTGTGAACGAAATCGATTCGAATTTGTACTGTAGAAAAAAAGCGTTAAATCATTCGACGGCCAGCTATTGCTCGTCCGTTGATTTAGTAAAGGCCGATGCTGCGCGCCGGCACGAGGGGAGGCGGCCCAGGGTGGAGTACGAGAAACCTGTGTACGTTAAAGAATCGCGAAAGGCCAAGGAGGACGAACGGAGGAACAATATCGAGTATCTGGTCAGGAAATACGAGGAGCGGATGAAAAGGAAAAGGAACAGGCAGGACAAAAAGGAGCTCGATAAAGACTTTATTGCGGATATTATCAGGCGACAGTACAAGCCTACAAAGTTATTTAACAGGAGGGATTCAGATTTGAGCCAGCTGTCCGCGCCGCTGTGCCGTGACCAAGATTTCTCCATTCGTGAGGACATCCAAGAAGGTAGTGAGTTGTGTTCATGCTGTTATGACAAACCCGAAGTCCGCGATGGTATTAGGTATACGCCCAGCTTCAGTGACGCTAGAAGCGTTTGCGATGCTAGGCTATACAGTTCAAAACGATATCCACGCTATAAGCACACTCGTCGAAATCAGGATTATTATAATGATTCCCTCTATGATTTAGTGCCAGTGAAGGAGAAATCCAGTCCTAAATCCAGAAGGAAATTCGCAGACTACAACGTGATACCATATGACCACTATAAGGAAGTTCCTCCGTCGCCAAGATCCCTTAGGCCCCGACTGAACCTCACGGCGCAACGCTACGAGGAGCTCGACGACGTTGGTACGTTCGTTTCGCGGCCTCGACAGAAAACTTCGGCGGAGAAACCTAAAATAGAATTGGCCGATAAGAACCTACAAAATGACGATTTACTGTCTTTCCTCGTTTCGGCCAACGAGCCAGCACTGTCGCAATCATCCGCGAAGCTAATAATGCAGAATTTCGAAAACGAAGACTCATTACCGTATCCGTCTCTCGATCAAAACCAGACTAATTTAACTCTGCACGATTTATCGCAGGACAAGACACAGGACACGGACGCCGCTGTGGACAAAACAGACAAAGCTCTATACGAAATTAAGGATATTCTACAGACATTCTTAGAAGAAATGAAAAGGGAAACGTTGCAGAGTGATAAATCGGACACGTCCAATAAGTCTTTGGTCAAACGCAAGCAAGAGGATGATAAAGTTAACGATACAATCTTTCCGAACAGTTCACAAAGTTTTAATAACAACACGAATGAGTTTATGGCGAAACCGCCCTTCGTGCCCGCGTATCCCAATCCATGCTGTTACCCAATACTACCGATTTGCCCGATAAATTGCGTACAAAATGGTTTCGTTATACCAACACAAAGTCACACTTGTACCGCGTGCACGAATCATCCCAAGGAATCTGCGGTTCAGTGCAATGACGCCCCGTTAAGTGCTGATAAAGCCCCAAGTAAAAATGCCGACGAGGACACTCAGCAGCTAATAAAAGAGATATATAATTTTGTCAAACAAGGACCGAAGCCGAAGACGAGCGCCGAGTGCCGCGATGTTAGCGTGGACAGTACCGAGGCGCCCGATGCTAAACATTTGCCTAACAAAACTTTGACGTCGAGAAGTGTGGGAGACAGTTCCAATCCGTCGGTGCACGATGTGAAAGTCGGCACTTCGCAAATGAAGTGCCACTCCAAAAGCTGCGAGGCCTTCGGCTCTAAGAGGAATAGCGGCTCTGTTTGCAGTAACGGCAGTTACTCGGATACTATTTTGGAGAAACTCAGTCTAGAGGCCGCCGCCACACAACAATCGGACTTTGATTTTAGCAGCATTCTAAATATGAAAGTTAAGGTAAATCTTGCTGAAGATAAACATAATTCAAACATACCTTGTGAGCTTACTACAACTTGATTTATTTTTTTCAGCCTAGAAAAAAGAAAAAGTTATCGAAAGTATTACAAACATTTGGCAATCTATTGAAAATGAAAAAAAAAGATGTCATAGAGGAATTGAGTGAGAGTGAAAGTGCTGTGGAGGTAGAAGTGAAACCTGTACCGCCTTTTAGACAGCAAATCACAAATTATATGATGCACGGAGAAGAATATTATCATCAACCACCGATTCCCTCAAGATATCCATTTCAGCCTAGATCACCCGAGTGGTCATACCGGCCGTCCGATTCTAGACATGGTTATCAGCATTCACCATACGGACCCACGATTCAAGAGAATCAGGCGTCATATCCAGGTACGAGCCCATCATATACCACCACTTTTGACAATCGATATAATCAGATACCCACTCCCCAAGTTCCGCTGTGTCTTAAAGAAATTGAAGTGAAAAGTATCGGGACGCAAAGCGAGAGGAAAAGATCATTTTTGGAAATCTTAAAGAGCAAGATGGCTGTGCCTAAACCGCAGATTGATCCAATAGAAGAAGCGCATCGCAACGTAGCTAAAATGACTAGAAGACCGGACGTATTTAATTGGAAAAATTTTAAAGAGAAAGCGATGCAAACAAACACGGGAAATTTGGGGCTTTCTCTTAATTTAACACAAAATCAACTGACTGAAACAGATATGACCATTAGAAATACATTGATGAAAAGGTTTTTCCACAAGCGGAATCCGTTTTCCCCCCAAAACCCACTTTTACAAACTTTATTAGGTAAAGATAAACCTATGGAGGTACCAACGAACCTTTTCCGAACCAGAATGGTGGTGTAGGTTTCGTGCCCGTGTGGTGGTTTGTTAAAATTTTTGTACATTGTATTGTGAGGTGTAAACGAGTTGAATAAGATTGCTTTTAATACATGTTAGTTATTGCTGAAAGTTTGTTTTTGTATTATAAATATTATCTACTTTCAGACTTGTGGTTAAATTTTTGTTGGTGTAAAATTTAAATGGTCACATATAATTCAAATTTAAGGTTAAATCAAGTTCTTAAATAATTGCACATTACGGCTATCTTGATAATCATATGCAAAAAAAAATTATCTGCATATATTTTTTTGATTAATTATGAAATACCTCCTATATCAGTTTCCTTTTTATAAAAGTTTCGATTTTTCATCTGTAATTATTCCAAATGTCATAAACAAATACCATAAACAAAAACTTATACATGACAAATACGATTACGAAGTACAAACGTCACATCTTCAATTTATGTGTATGCTCTGTTGTTTTTGCGAATTACATAGAAATGAAGAATAGCTAGCTGATATAACAAAAATAAATTAGACCTATTCTAGCTACAAAACGCATCCAATATGGATAATGATACGAACTTATACGGTATCCCTTTATCATGGCTTACCAATGAATCTCGCAATATGTTATCAAACCTTTTAAACGCGACAAAAATATTTCCAAGCGATGGTCCTGAGAAAATACCCAGGTATTAATAGCACTGTATTTTAAGATTTTAATGTTATTTCATGTAATATTTATAGATAACTGCCCTAAACATGGTACTCCTATTTGTTTTCGGATGTCTAATTTGACATTCCGAAATTGCTTTTTTTTAAGAATTTTTGTAATAAAATGTTTTATTCTCCGGTTGACCTCAGTGCGTTGACCTAATTTACGCCCTTTTATTGTTTATAGGTATTTTCTTTTGTTTGTAAACATTATAAATTATCATTGTGTTATGATAACATAAGGAAGTTTAATAAAAAAAAAATTGTAGTTAAATATAATAAATACTATTGTTTATTATGTAAATTATGAATACTGGTAGCTTGATCTTTATTTCACTAATATGCATTTTTATTACATTGATATTAAGTGTCACGTCTGTAAACTTTCACATAGTCTCTTATTAAAAGAAGAGGATGACCAAGTAAGATGTTAAAAGATTTAATTTCGACAAGTGTATTTGACTAGTACTTTCTCACTGCTATAGTATGTGGCCAATAGTAGATAGTTTTTCTATTAAATATTTAAGAATTGTTTTTACATTACCGCAAACTAAGAGTGTGAGTAATAATTTTTTAGATACTGGTTGGGCCTTGCATCGTTAGCTAATATATCAACTGAAATCGCCACATGTATAGACTTACATCAGAACAAAACCGCCAAAGTGTTGGAGGTGTGGACGAACGACAACCAGAGCACGGCGTACGTCGGCTTCCTCCTGGAGTATCTGCAGCGTATGGACCGCTACGACGTTCACGACGACTGTATCGAATTACACAGACAGGGTAGACTCATAGGTGAGTGGTTATTGTTTTGTTACACTCTTCCTTTGCTATTGTGAGTGTGTAAATTATCACTTGAACACACATTCACCTGATAGAGAGTGGAGATGGATTCTACAATGATTGAACAACGTAGACTAAATTAACTCCTAAACTGACACATAAGTATTTTTTATTTATTAACCCTTAATGATTGAATGCCACCATATAAGAGACATTATATAAAATCAAATAAGCGTATAACTCTTAGACGGGCAGCATAAAGTTTTACAGGAAGTTAGTTTCTATAGACTTCATTAGTGCAAACAAATATCAGCTCATTCGTTATGTGTTAACCACAGTAGAGCATTGTCTCAAACGACAGGACATTGATGTAAAATTGCTAAATTGTTTATAATGGAAGATATAAGGTCCACTTTACCGACATAATGTGGTATATATTCGCGTTGTTGTGGTCATCCATAAACTGTTCCAAGTGATATATTTCTTGTTTCGAGATATTTAACACGTTCCGTGCCGCGTGGGCCGTATGCGGTCCACGCGGAAGTGTCTTTTGAAAATGTTTTGACCGCATGTTCTCTTAAATAATTGCTTCAATCTTGATGCAAGAATAAGTAGAATTGTTGTTAATTACATTTCTAATTGTTTGTCGACAAAATGTACCTACGCGTTACAAAGCAAACGCTAAACTGCTGCGCCCAAGGAGTCGGTCAAAAGTATGTATAGGAACACTGACACTGGTGGACCGTTCCTCTCCATTATATTTGTTAAAATAACAGATTGTGGACCCGATATATAATACGCGATAACAAATATTGTTCGATCATTGAATTACTTTTCTTACCCTGTCCCCTCGACTTTCTCCACTAACAGTTTGATGAACAGGATTGCAGATTGAAAATCGACGCACGTTGCACTGGATTTTTTTTTCCCCCCCACTTGTCGAATGAAACAAAATCGTTTATATTTCAATTGATGAATGTATAACGCGATATTAAGGAAGAAAAATTAAAACAAAACGATATAGCAATACGTATGTGACATCGTCCGAAGACGTTACGAACAGCATTAAGTGAATAAGTCGAAATGTAAACCTGTGCACGTGCTGTTACGGCGGGGTGTCGTGGTGGGACCGAGGACGCCCCAATGCGTAATAACAGTGTTTCAAA
>DWQX01005489.1:0-12895 GCA_018245475.1 Pharmacophagus antenor
ACTAATAAATTTAAAAACTCTCGTCAATAATGATGATATCATGGAACGTGATAACTGTCTTAGATGAAACCATAATAGATAATCGAAAAACACTAATAGCTCGCCAGAATCGAATGTGTGTTGAAAATCAAGCAATAAGTATGCATGACATTGTTGGAGTCGGAGTGATATGATATCGCTTCTATCCATTTCAGACTACACTACTACAACTACTGAAACTGCATCCAAGTAAAAAATAAAAGTGAATTTTCATTGAATTACACGGAACGTTTTTAGAATTCCATTGATTGACACAGATTTTTTTTGCCTTTTTTTATGCATAGATTAAGGTTTAATGCAAGAGCTTAAGTTGTTTAAGATTTTAATTCTATTATATATAAACTACAACTATATTATATATAATTTATTATATTTCAAGTAATTTTTATTAAATATATAATTTACATTATTACTTTTATAGCTAATAGGTCAGAGACGACGGTACAGTTACGTATAACTAACTCAACAAATTCCTAAAATTAGCAAAAGATTAAGCACGAAATTATCCTTATAACTGCCAACATTTTAATGTACTTCGATGTCTATCTAAAAATTTATTTTATTTCCTATATTCATTGGCTCAGGCAAAAGAAGTGATTATTTTAAAAAAAATCGTTCAGAGAATGAAAATGTATTAATTACAAAGCGAAACAAGTTCATTCTCGTTTGGAAGCTTTTAAGAACATTGTCTGTAAGTGAATGCGAAAGGAATCTTATTACGTTAATTAAAAGATGCCTTCGGTATTAACTTGGTCTCGCGTCTGGAATTGTTTAGATCGTTATTATCATTTTTTCTTTCATTAAAAATATACCATTCTTCTATTCTTGACAATTTTTAGCTTCTTTTAACATTACGCTTTAAATTAAGAAACAAAAGATTAAGGGAAATAATGAAAACAAATAGAAACAGCACTTAACCAATTGAGACACGGATAGTTTCGTGTGAATCTCCTTAGACATACGACTTTAATAATTTTTGTATAACGCGATATGAAACTGAAAAAGTGCAGAAGAGCGATAAAAGCAGCGACACAAGTGCTGGGAATGACCACTAGCCAGCGCTTTACGATTATTCTCCAGGGCCCGCACGTTAACGTCCTAATTTATAACATTAATACAGCTAGACGATTGCCGTAGCTAAATAATATACAGCGAAATAAGCGCAGAGCGAGTCTATGACAATAAACGCTACGTTCTATGTTGATAGCTATTTTATACCAATTACAAACTGAATTATACTTTTAATTTTGTATTGTTGTTTCCTGAAAATTAACAAATGTAAAATCATTAAACATAATTACATTAATTGCGATAGTACATATTAATAATAATCTATAAAGTTAACGAACCACGTTTTGCCTCTTGATATTTTTTGAACCATATGTAAAACACTGACAAATAATTTATTTTAATAAAATTTGTTTTTCATTCAGTATAACAAAAAAAAATATTACAGTTTTGTTTGGTACCTTAATTGAAAAAAAAATTATTTCAAAATTAAGTCAAATAAAAGCTGTGAATGTGATAACCATTGTTTTAAAAAGCAATCAATAAATTAAGCTATTATCGCGTTGCAATTTTCAAGATGCCATAATTCAAAGTGCTAAGTAAGAAGCTAAGTAAAAAATGTAGTAATCGCGGGTAGCGAGGGAGTGGCCGATTGATGTTATTGAATGCTTACGTGGTTGTTAGCGTTAGCAACGAACTTAGTCGCAAATTAATATTGATTTTCTAACGCTTACTATTTCAAATCACACCTTTATTTGTACTAATGAAATCACGGTATGTATAGATCATATACATAGTTTCTCTATAACTCTAATAGCGGCTTTGTATTTTCCTCATTTTATTATGTGATTACAGCTCCACAAATCTTACCCTGGATTCAATGATTTGCCAATTTGCGTATGAGTTAAATATGTCCTTTTAATTCTAAAACAATTGCTTTATTCAAGGGTTACATGTTTAATATGATTACATCTCGAATAGAAAAAAGCTATAGCTAAAACAATTAAATTATTGTTGTTTAATAAATTCGATCTCTATTTTTGCTTTTAGTTATTTACTTTAAAAGTAAAATTTTAAAGGAAAATAAAAAAAAAGTATACCAAAACAATTTAAGAAATTATAATTCTTACCAAACATCTTGAATTTCAGATATTGTCGCATAAGTGTTGATTACACAACACTGAAAAATCATTCACTTTTGTGCTGAGTCATTGAGTTGTGACTCACTTAAGACGAGGTCAATCGAGTCGTTATTTACTTGACTCATTCCGTTCGCAAAAAGCACATGTAATCTTTTATAACCTCCAGTGGTTTATTTAGAGAGCTATGAAGTAAGGTTTCAAAATATCGCCTCCGTTACCTTAAAAAAAATGGTAATCTCTTTTTTATTTAATTCCTTAACTTTTATGATCTTTCCACAAACGTTTTAATAATGTACATTACTTCGGTTTCTATTCATGAATGTAAAGTCGCATATGCGCTAGAATTTCTGATCAAAAACTTTCATAAGTTTTCCGATATCACATAGATCTTGTACGGATTTGAGTCATGTTTCGTTTTATTAGAATTATTAGAATCGAAAAGGTATTTTCACATTTTATGAAAATTGTATTAGTAATGTACTCCTCCATCTTGAAATGTTTTTATGTATAAGAAGATTAATTATTCTACCTTTTGCAAACTAAAGAAGTAGACTGAATGAAAGCATAGATTTAAAGAAGAAATATTTGCTCATAATTCCGATAACATTAGAAATTTAGCAATTATTTATGTAGTGAAAAAATAAAGAATTAAGCGATGTAAGAAAATTGAAAAATATAAAACATTAATTAATCTTTTTTATACACATAACTAAACAATACTTTTTATTTTCAATTCTTATAATTACTTTTTATTTATCGTTTATGTTACGAAACATTTTGCGGTGCAATTCCAACAAGCATTTGGCCAATTATTTTCATAATAATTTCGATTCTGGTAATTTATTTAAAGAAAAGCGAGAAAAATATGTGATCATAATTGGTCACATAAAAACCCAATCCTATGGTGAAGTGGGAAATTATTGTTTTTTATATGTAATTATCATTAATGTAGATATTCCTAATATTCACAGATAAAATAACAATGTGATGAATATTCAATTTATTTTGAATGTGTTCACTCATCACTGTCAGCCCTGAAACAGTTTGCGCGGCAAAGCGAACGGACGGATGCTCGGAATAACTTAAACAATGCGTCTGAAATCTTGTCTAACTGCTTGACATACCAAATGTTCAATTCCCGTGTCGACTGGCACTGTCTGCGGTGCACGCCACCGATGCAATTTACCTTCGTCTACCAATAAATATTTGGGGCTAGATAACTCATCTGGACTCGAGTTTGTATGTGTAGAATTTTCTATAAACTGTTCTTAAGAAACCTACCTCACATCTTAAAAGTGATTAAATGTCAACTGTATACACAATTTATTGGAATAAAGTCGAACAATGACAATTACTCCTAGATGTCTATTTCTATTTACATGAAAAATCATAATTTTAGCTTTAACAATAATAATGTTTTTTTTTCATGTTTTTTATAGATAAATAGATTTCTATTATACAAATATTTATTACTTTTTGAATTATATCAAAATCTCGACATCTTTTAATATATCTGTATTCGGTAACAAAATATCTTAACCAAACATTTTTTTTCATAACAAAACGTTATTGTTTAACCACTTAGTAGCCAAGGGCTGAACAATTATCGATGAAGACAAAATAAAGGATCGACAAGACAACTCTAGACGAGCTCGATAAAATTACTGAATTAATCGGGTCCTTTATAAGTGAATTTTCTTGTACATTAAATCAGCTCGTGTTTTTCTTAACAATTATGAACGATACCTTAAAACGTAAACATCAGCTCGGATTCCTCGTTAATTGAGAGTATTACAGCGATGGCAAGTGTCGTCACTAAGGTAAATTAGACGCGCAAATATTTATTTCAATTAGCGATCCCCTTTGTAAACGTTCTGCGATTGACACGAAAAGAAGATGGTGACATCTTAAAGAAAAAGGGTTGTCTTTTAGACGGCGTTTTGATTGAGAGGGTACTTTTATATTGCGCTTAGCGTTTTGCAGTCTCTAATTACGCTTCTTAATTTCAAAGCTATTTAGAGAACGTACTTGTGATTTTGTTAAGTGAAATGTTGAATGTATGCAAATAAATGCTTTTCAGCGTTCATTTAGAATCAATATTAAAATATCTGTGACGTGTTCCGTAGATCCTGCTTTCCGGGCTCAAAGTAAAAGAATCTTAATTATAAAATAATGCCGCTTTGTCTAGGTGGATAACCTATGGGAAACATTTGATTTACAGGCTCGCAATATAATTTTTACGAAATTATGTTAAAAATAATAGTTTTCTTAATTTATTAAGTTATATCTTATGGTCTTAGCATTCGAAATAGCGCCTTCGAAAATTTTATCATCTGTGGATCAGCGCATCTCCGAGGGGTGAAATGTAATAAAAGGTATGTAATATATTTTCTTTGTACATTTTATGCTTGACCGCACATGGAATATTTAAAACTGGCTGGCTTCGGTCCTTCCATTTCGAATTGAATGGCCATCCACGTAGATATGGTTTTATATATTTACATTTGAAGGTACGTTTGTTATACATGAATGAGCTTTAGATCGCTATCGTTTTAGTGAAATACGACACCATTTTATCATTATTACATTTTGCGGGATGAAATAGAAAGGGACTTGGAGTATACAGAAGTGTTTTCTTGGTATGATTGATGCTATGACAAAATTATTTTCAATGTTTAGAAGGCGATCATAGAATAGGATACAATAATCTTTATTGTATACCAAAACCAAGAATAATACAAAGAAAATTAATATTTAAAAACGAACAAAAGGCGGCCTTCTGCTAAAAGCAGTCACTTCCAGACAACCTTTGGACGGACATAAAAAGTAAGGAAAAAAGAATGGTGTGGGTGTCAATCACAGAAAATACTATAACTTAAATGATAATATACTTTACAAAAACATACATAATTACTCACTTACTAATCGTACATAAGTATAACAAAAACATATTCAAATTTATATTAAATTAATTATATAGGACGCTCAAAGAGACAAATATTTTCTTTTTAAAAGTTTTCTAAATCTATTCGGATAATTATTTTTTGTGTACAATACTCGGGAGTGATTCTAACCTATATTAATTGTATAATTAATTGATTCAAGCGTTACTTTACGTAACTCCATAACTACTTAATAAAACAAAACATTAATTTGCTAATATCCGCTTTGGTTAACCGCAATGAATACAACTAAAATACGATCTTAACGCGATCTAGAGATGTTACGACATTGTGCTGTCGAACCCGTAACATCTGTTTAACATTCCATGTATAGTAGTGAAACGCTTTAAAATTGTATTTTAGTGATAATATTTTCCATTAACCAAAGCGGTAATTAGCAAAGTTATTTTTATTTAATTTATTTGAACATTATTTATTATATTTAGTTATTACATCTTTAAATAAATTATGCAACTTCAATTACTATACGCGAAAGTGAGTAAAAACAATTTTAACCCATTTACTGCCACGCACATTTAGCACGCTGTTGTGGGTCCCATGGTTTTATTTCAATAATACATGACTTCATGATCGAAGTTATAATATTAAAAATAAATATTTAATTTTTTCTCTACACTATACATTTTTCATACATCCTTTGTAATAATTCTTAACTCAAATAACCATTTCCTATTAATATAAACTTCAGCATCCGCTACGAGATATCTTGTAATTGGCATCAATGGGTTAACAAGCAAAATTTCTGTAATTTTTTACTATATTTATCATCTTATAATAGTAATAATATCTAGAATATTGTTTACTACTTATATACTATGTATGAAATCACGCTTGTAATTGTTATAAAATGTTTGCTGTAGTGATAATTATTAAAAAAATGCTACTATATACAAAAACATTCAGAGTAATATTTCTGCAAGCAAGCTACTACGTAATCAAATGACGCAATAAAAGCGCGCAGCCTAAGATAAAACTCGGGAATTTTCTCCTAATTAGTCACACCGTCTTCACGGCCGTTACAAAAAGCCCGGTGAGCCTGCCGGGGGAAGGGTTACGCCGATTAAGAATTCAAGAGGCAGTCGCTGAGGTCTTTTGCGCTGTCGTCTAATTAACATTCAGCCACTCCACTCGTTTTCAGCCTGTTTACTCACACTCGGAGCTAAATTACGTTAAGCACCTTCACCTTCGCTCTAAACGAAGGTGCTCTTGATTGGGATTGAGAAAAATCACCAGCCATTACGCGGCTTCGATGCGCCATTGAAGTGAATTAAAGAAAATAAATCGCGGATTCAATCTCCACAACAATAACTAGTGTAATTTATTTTAGTCGACATTGGCCACATTTGACCTAAATTGACACATGACGATAAGCAATATTATGTCGGTGTTCGTTGTATATAAAATGCATAAATTATAATTACGTCATTTTTTTTATTCAATACCTCGTTCTTTTCATTTGTGCAAAATATATTAAGTGATTAAGATTATATAAATTTTAAATTTTTATTTATTTAAAAGAGAAATGTAATGATATGTTGTCCATTTAATATTCGTCTTTATTAAGTACTTTATAAATATTATTTTTTGAATATACTTCTAGAAACCGGTATATTCGATTACTTACATAGGAGATTATGCTAACTACTTGGCAATATGCCACGTCATTGGTGAAGTTTAATGTTTTTGCCAAATTGGCAACCATCTGCGTATACTGGAGAGATTCAGAAACAAGTGTAATTTTTTTTAAGTAGACGAGTGTCTTAGCTTTCTAATCTTCGTTTTAAATTACCATTTATGTAACGACGATTACCATTGTGTGATCGCTACCGTTATTGTAGTAAATCATATGATAATTTTACTTTAACAAGAGTAATGTTTGCTCACTACTGCTAGGCGAGAGCAAGAGATTATCTACGCATGTACTTAAAAAGTATTAATGTATCAGCCTATTTTTCTTTTTTCTTATCTTTATGGTCGTTTTTCAATTTTGTAGCAAACATGATTTATTAATATAGTGCACTGTATTGCAGGAATGAGGGACTGGTCTTTGAGCTTGCGTGGAAGTACCGCCACTAGTAAAACGCTACAGTGGAATCTAACTATATGGTAACCGGCAACTCCTATTAGACGTAAATATCTTTATATATAAAATAAATCAAATCTTCATTTAAAATTATAATGCCGCCGTAAATTAGTGGGTTACCGCTTGCCGTGTAACGCGGAGGTTTCCGATTGGACTCCAAGCTCATAAAATTAGTGAAGTCTGGGTGGTGGTAGGGTTTTCTCGAACCCGCCTAGCTAGCTATTAACTCTGATTTCAAATTGCCATCATAACAGCATTGCCGTGTTCCGGCTTACCGGCAGTTATATCTGTGAAAACCAGAGCATTCCGGTCAAGCACGCTTCACCATCTCCGGCTTCATATTCGCTTATCATATGTCGATTGGGCGAAAATCTTATCATGTTATAGATGAAATAAAACATATCAACCCATATCTAACATTAAATTTCCCAGCTCCCAGTTTTAGGCATAAAATAGATGCAAGGTTATTTCAAATATAAATATTTTTTATAATTTTCTTAGTATATATAAAATACGATCCTTTATGAAACCGAACATGTCATACGGTAAACAATATGAACGGTAAATTGGTACATGATCACAGACAGAGCTGCTAAGATAAAAGAATGTCATTACAGAAAGTAATGTACACTAAAATATTCAGTCAAGTTGTTTTATATGAAAAATAGCATCATTTCATATTGAAACATTTAAATTGCGCTATCTGTAAAAATATCAGATTTTTCCTAACCTACAGATTATCATTTCATTCATTTTCAAGTCAGAAACGAGATTAATTCTTTTACCAGTTTCATTCCCACCCGTATTCATTCTCACAATTTTATTTTGTTATATTTATATTTGTTATATTAATTATACTTTCAAACTTTACTTAACTGGATGCGACATGAGCTTACATTTAGGAATTTAAAGAGTAAATAGTAACTGTTATATATATAAATATATACATATATACATGCTCGTATATCATGCTAAATAATGAGAAAGTAATCTTCATATAAATAACTTAGGAAAATCATAGCCGTAATGCCAACTTTAGAAAAATGTTCGTTTAGCTACCATTAAATCATAAATTTAAATAATCAATTATTAGGATAAACTTAGTCATAGCTCCAGATATCAATTTACACTTTAGATTACTCTGAAAATTTTAAGCAAAATTAACCTACAGATAATGTTACTCATTATAATTTAGACATTTTAAAATTTCTTCATTTTCCACTATTCTTCCATATACTTTTTTTGTAATATTTGTACATATATTGATAACATAAATATCTTAACAAAAATACAGTAATCTGCCAATACTGAATCTGAATATATTTTATTCGTACAAAAAAATTACTTTTGCCGGATTACTAATGTTCACAATTTTAAATATTAATATATCATAACAAATATTTAATAATAAGAAATGTATTTAAAATTCGACAATATATAAAACACATTTTCGCATACTTGCATGCCCAATGTGAGAAAGCGGAGCAATATTAAGTTAATACGAGACGCTTGACAAAATTCATCGAACGCCATAACAGTATCATGAGAGAGGTTTCAAATTCAATATCGGAGCAAATCCGTGTCGATATAGAAGTGTTTTTATTTAGCGTTTTATCGCACAGGATTTGGAGAACGGAGTCGCTTTAGCCATCAATGATTATGGTTCAATTTCCTCGCGAATAACACTCGATTGCATTACATCGACGCTCTCAGACGCTGGCGAATCTTTTACGGCGGTGTTTCCCGTAAATACAGCGCGCTCGCGCGCTGACAACAGTAAATAACCGACGCAGCGAGTAACTAACTCGATTTGAATTCCATTAACGATTTAAAACCGATGCAGTGCTGATGCTTCACGTTTTTATTTGCTTAGACGAGAATTTGAAATGAATGCTTTCTCTAACCATATCCGAGTGTAATTTATTAAAAGTAAATAATAATGACGATAAGAAAAGTAGAACGCTAGGTATTGTATTCTTATGGTGACAGAATCTAATTCATCATTTGACGCTTGGTATATACTATCTTCGATACCAAGTTATAATGAATTCAATATAAAATCCCGTCTACAACCAACATGCAAAGTCCTTTATCAGTCACTAACAAGGGGTTAGATGAACTTTAATGAATGACCCTCGTCCAGAGTTAGACACAGCGGTCAAGATCGCTGACCAAAACTGACTTATTCGGCCCATCCTCAAGAATAATTGGACCGTCTTACACCGACGTCTGTGCATGCGGTTTGTCTAAGGCGCCGGATATTAATTGGTTTGCTTCGAATAATGCGATTCAATTAGGTGTACCCAAGAGGGCTGTTGCGCTTTGTTCAGCTAATCTATATGAATTGTATCCATATATAAACACTACCACGTCAAACGTGCTAGAATAATGAAAGTGAAGTAAAGAGAAAGTGACTAAAAGTGATCACCGTCAGTAAAGGAATGCAACATGACTTCTCAGTTGCATCAATGATAGTAGCTAATTCCCAATAATTTAAATAACATAGTATTGTCTATAAATACTTGAGCAGAATTAACGAATTATTTAAACACTTTTTCTTTCATCTCTAATGTAATTAGGTTTTACTATAATATGTATAATAACACAAATAAACACATTTTAGTACTTTTATACTTCTAGTGTTTATTTTATCAATACAATTAACATTACCGTTTAAACGATACATCTCTAAAAGCAAATAATTGTTATTCGGGGGTAGATTGAGTAATCCGCGTGGATTTGGCACTGTTTAACCTATAAATAACAATGTTGTCAGGCGGTAGTCAGCGCTAAGCCTAATTTGAATGAAGGTAAATCTGTTCATTTGCGATATATTTGCATAATCGCCGCGAGCCGACGAAATCGTAGCAGCCGAATCGCTAACAAAGTCTACTCTCGCTTTGTATATTTTAAAACGGAGCACAATGCACGTAAATTTTACATTTACAACGCCACGCTATGACTGTTATGCTTTTAATATCATTTACGCTATAGTTACTTCCTCGATGTTTAGACTCGAGAGTTTATCAACATGATTTATTAGAATATTTTATGAAGATCACAAAAAAATAAGCGACTCACACGATCAAAACTGAAGTTTTTAAAAAATGTGTCATCAATTATGAATTTAATGTTCAGACATGTAATATGCAAAATAAACATATTTTCTTCACACAGGGCTCAGAATGCGAGAAATTAGAACGGCCTACATACAGCATGTATTATTGCAGAGTCAATATAATTACATTTTATAATATATTTGTCGCCTATCACAGGTCCATCTAATACGAATTTACATAAAATTAGATAAAACATAGAGTTTTATTTAGTTAGTTAAAACACAGTTTTTCCAATTTTCAGCAACGTAAAAAAGTTTTTATTTTAAATAATTTGTTTTTTATAAAAATAGGAATAACAACCGTGATTTTGAAATTTTATGTAAAGCCTGGTTAAATAATGTCTCGTTCGCATACAACGTTATACCGGCAATGAAATATGAAATCAGTGAATCGAGAAACGATTAAAAACAGAGCAAGTTTTATGAGTTTACCTTTTGAAATGCAACAAAGGAGAATTTATTACGATGTTAGCTCCGCGTAACTCTCGGCTAACTAAACTTGCGGAAACTTCGCAGTCATAATAACCTTTAGGGAAATAGCAATTTTCTTCATAAATTTGATGCTGCTCCAGACGTTGGCATTGACGAGTTTTGTGATAATAACTAGTTATTTTTTTGTTGGGACATTATTTTATTTCGATATGAAATTATTAATAAATAACAATCATATAAAAAAGTCATTTGATATAGAGACCATAATATTGTCATGGAGAACTGTGTGAGAGAAAAAAATAGTTGTAGTACGCCTTGCAATGGTTGTGTATCGGTTAATGTTAATGAATAATTTATACAAAATCATAATTTTAAAACACAACCACGCAAACAAACATTAACAAAAATCAAACAGACACTAGAACAATGCTGATAATTTTCCAATTGCTGAAACGATTTTTTTTAACTGTGACTAAATTGAATTTTTCTTAACAAAAATATAAATCAAAAACGTTTCAACGTTTTAAAACTATAATACCACAGGAACATAGGCGGATACGTAATGCGTAAAACCAATAATATAATTTTGGGTCGGGGGTTAAATATTTATAAAGAAGGGTCACAGAAAGCGACTTGATATCTCACTGCGTAACTGACATGGGAATTTAAACACTATCATTCAGTATCGTCATTGCCCGAATGCGACAGGCTCGATCCCTGAACGGTTTTAACATTCACATAAACAGTTAAAGTCATTTATACGGTACATAGTTCATTACAGTGATCGTAAATATTCGGTTTTTAATTAAAGATTCGAGCTGCATTTGTGCGCGGCAAGAATGATATTTTTGACCACAAATTATTTTGTATTAATATCCAATGGGCTGTTGTATCAAGCGTAACATCATAAATTCATCTGAGTACACATATTGTAATGGATGAAATAAGAAAAAGTAAATCAGGTGTAAACAATATATGTTGGACCGTCTACAATAGTTGTTTCTACACCGAAATATTTCGCCGTTTTTTTTTCAATTATCACTAGAGGTTAAAATATTGCTTTTAAAATTTTATTTACTATTAAAATGTAATGTTAATTTTTTGCAGGTAATGGTCTAACACATAACCTCAATTTTAACTTATGTTAAGTAACAATGTAACAAGTCGAAACACAGCGGTTCTGTTATGGTGACAGTTTAACAATATTGATGAGTAGCTAACTAAATACACCTAGTATTCGGACCCAACCAACATTCTGATTCCTTCTCAAATGGCCTCGGAATCAAATAACTGCGCCGTGGAAGTAGTCAAAAAGAATTAAGATGCAACCGCGTTATATGTTAACTTAAACTGGCCTTAAAAAAGCAAATAAAATAACACTGGGCAGTTAAGTGGAGAAGCCTGATTTAAACGGACGCTACAAAGAGAATAAGGATGTAGAGTGGAGCAAGGTAGCAAAAAAGCATCTGTTGACTCTCCCGGCACGAGCAGACTTTTAATGCGCTCTAGGCGAGTGTCGTGAGAGTGCATTTGACACTTTCGGTTGACGCGTGCTCAAGTCGGCAACGTTAAATCCGCCGCTTGTTAATTAACGCTGTCAACGAGCTCCCTCATCGTTCGGACGTCGAAAATTAAGGATAAAATCCCTGCCTACCCTGTGCTAAGGGAGTGGTAGAAGCGATTTATTCAGGCACTGACAAAAATATTCCTGAATCATATTTTTTTTTAATTTTTTTAATATGGTAGTATTTTTTATTTAATTTAAATTTGTGCATTAAAGCTTTTGAATAAATAAATAAATGATAAATTCTTTTATCTATATTTTTAACCCACAATAGTAAATTAAAATGTCGTCCGTAGTGGTTTTTTCTTCTTCGGTATAGTGATGATACATTTATTACTCTGTTGCTATTTTATATTTGATAACTAACATTCGTACTATGCATCGCCAATAGTGATTTTATCATTGTATTTCCAAAGGTATGTTCTTTCTTCCATTTAGTCAACACTCTCATTTTGCTGTGGTAGTATACCACCAAGTGGTCTGCACACATTTAAGTACATCTTATTATATTTAATGCTATTTATTAATAGTATAGGAGATGAATAT
>DWQX01005490.1:0-12890 GCA_018245475.1 Pharmacophagus antenor
CCTGCTTCTAAAATCCGTTCTCCGGGGGCGCGGTATTAGGTGTTAACCCCCCCCCCTTATGCTGGGTTTAATTTTTTTTTTTTTTTCACCCCCCCCCCCCCCTCCCCTAACAAAAAGATGTAAAACTTTTTAATAAACCATAGTAATATCTGTACAATAACTGATACAAATAGACATAGGCAATATACCACCTATGTCTATTCCTATATGACCTTTGTCAGATTTACCTAACATCAATAAACTTCAGTAATCTTCTATTTGATTATTCAATTTTAAGTTTTATGCTTAACATACTAGTGTATATTATAACTTCACGGAGTAATACATCTATTAAATCAAATTTAACCCTCCATATATTAATTAGTGTCGAGTTGCGATACAACGCAGAGCTCTAATGTAATTCATTGTGTAACGTTGCCTCGGTGTAGTAAGATTTTAGAGTAACAGTGTTAATAATATTACATATATTTTTATTGGTAAATTTAGTAACAAAATTGTCCTTTTTAACTGCCCTTTTCATTCTGTGCTATTATACCGCTTGTCTTGTAATGCGACTATCTCGGATACGATTCCGATGGCCATAGAAGTCTGGATTGAAATACCACCTTAAGTAACTGCCTCCATGGCGCAGTGCCTTACCCACTTGCCATGTAACGCGGAGTTCCCGGGTTCGATGCCCGGGCCACAGTAGTGGAATTTGGATGGTAGTAGGGTTATTCAAACCCACCTATATTTAGCTATCCCAATTTCCATCTGCCGCCATAACATGATTGCTGTGTTCTGACAGTCATATATGTGAGAGACTGAAGTATTCTGGGCGAACACGATTTACCATCTATGGCCTCATTATCACTTGCCATCACGTGAAATCACGGTAATGTTAATTCATAACCGATAGAAAAACAGATAGAAACCTGACGACATAAGCGTTGCTGTCTTCCAGCAGTCATACAACTGAGAGCCAGAGTATTCTGGGTTATTTCCCAATGTCACATACCATCACGTGAAATTAGGCTCAAGTGTTACATAGCCGATTAAAAAAAAACACTATCGAACTATTCACATTGGCACCTTTTTAACTTATATTGTTACGGCTTCATTTTATTTGATTCTATAATTTGCAGAAAAAAAGTATTTTGGTCCTTTATGTAAAAAAAATATTTTTTTTTTTGTATAAATTTAATAAGAAATGTATGCATCAGTTTGCGTAGTGACGTATTTCAAGGTGATATTGCAAAGCAAAAGACCTTCCTCATTATACTAAGGTTTTATTACATTTACACAATTTGCATTATTTCCTGTAAAACTAAATGGGATTTCATTATGAAATTAGTCAATAGTAGTCATTGATTTTTCAAGGTCCCTCTAACATGCTAAAACAAGTACATCTATTATAAAAAAATAACTCTAGAGCTTACGATTAATTACATATATTGTAACAGATAAGAAAACCAAAATTTAAATACAAATATTGGTTACTTTCTAAGCTCTCGATATCCATAACGTAAAATCTAAACCTAAATAAATGTTCTTATTGTTACATTGGCCTAAAACTTAGTTCTTATCTATCAAATGTATAGAATACGAACACTTTGTAAGTCTTTTGTATTCTATACAAATTTCATCATTATTATAATGTCAACATTTCATAAACCTTAGTTAAAACTTTTTGAAAATTGAATTATAACTTTACCGATAAAATAATATCGTCTAGAACAAACTATAACATGTTTACAATGAATAATATCAATTAAACACTGTAAACTAACATCTGACAAAAAAGAAATATCAATGCAACAAAATTAAAGATGTTTTGTAATAAAATTGTCTGAAAAAAAACTATGCTCGGAAAAAATTGAAACCCAATCGATAGTTTCAATTTTTCTTCATAAAGTAATAAATATTCAGGTATTTCTGACTACACCCACTCTTTCTTTAAAAAAAAAAAAAAGTTATTACCTTGCGTCGTTACAATGGTTGACATGTTTATATGTTAAATAAAAACAAATACTTAAAAATATCAAGTTTCACAACTTAAATAAAGTTGACTAAATATTAACTTTAAAGTGTATTTTTAAATACATCATTTTACTGATAACTAACCCAAGACAATTAAAAAGGCATGAAAGTCATATTATTACGTTTAAACAAGCATAAAATTCAAAAGGGTACCTTATTGCTAACACCAATCTAAACGATTTCTATGTACAATTTTTTGACATAAGATTTTCACAGAACAAACTCGTGTGTTGCCAATTAAATGTCATTGTCCATTATTATACAACTGTCACGATTTCAGCTATTATTGCACGGGTCTAGCCCGTTAAGCGATTCTCAAATGTTGTTCATGTCGTATAGTACTTGAGCAATGGTTCTAGAAGCTTCTACGGTGCTCAGAGCTATCGACGCCAGGTGAGCTTCGTACGGGCGTAGTAATCTGAAATACAAAATAAATATTTCATTATACTGTATAGCAATGCGAAGATACATTAAAGTATCAAATAATGGGATCCTTTTTCCCACATTTAGACTGTAGGTGACACTGCATGCATTAATATTTTAGAATCTATTAATCCAAACGTTACTTCGTGCAACTCAATGACTCAATCAAAAACTAAACAATCACTTTCCTAATTTCAACTTTACCAACTGTGAATAAAAAACGGAAACTAGAAATATATATATTTATTTTATATTTCAATGATAATATATTAACTATTGCAATGTTGAAATTTTGAGACTATTATCAAACTCCCGCAACAATTCATTTCCTGTGTTCAATTTCAAAATAACAAATTTATGAAAAAATAACAATGAAGTTTTATTCGAATAGCTAGAGATTAAAGTGTGTTCACGAATGCCTTACCGGCGTCCCGTGTTGGAGTATATAACGATGTTCCTCAGGATCAGTGCGGCAGTCAGACGTATACTCTTCGTGACGGGCCCCTCGTTTTCATCCTGCGTTAGAAAATAAAACAAATAATAAACCTACACTGCAAGCTGTGTGTAAATTCGCAACGCTAAAAAACACGACACACTGACTCACAGAAAGGCATGCAAATAATAATAATAAAACGGTAAAACAGCAAATGATCCACTCTTGTAATAATTCTGAACTATGTATTATATTAACCTTTTCAAGACGATTTTTTTATTTAGACAAGCTAAAAAATTTAGCGTTAGAGTAAACTGGGCAAGCAAATACAATGGAACCGAATACCAATAGGAGTTGACGCAATGGCACAACTTGATTTAGGTTTATCTAGGACTACGTTGTAACGATGTTAACCAAATTACAACTGATTAAAGTCATTTAATCTTTAAAAATTTACCGGTACATACTGTGTGGCGGCAGTCTTGAAAGGGTCACGCATGGAAACAGGCAGTGGGTAGAGATTGTGAGTGATGTGAAGGGGCCATATCGGTGCAATGCAA
The DNA here is from genome assembly GCA_018245475.1 of Pharmacophagus antenor. Lineage (NCBI taxonomy): Eukaryota > Metazoa > Arthropoda > Insecta > Lepidoptera > Papilionidae > Pharmacophagus > Pharmacophagus antenor. Next base: position 3,436 of record DWQX01005490.1, read on the forward strand.
AAGCGTGCTTATAGGCCAAGCCTTAACACAAATACCCACCTACATGCAAAACATTATAATATGATTTCATCACATTCAAATATTTAATTCACGGCATTCCTTTAACACTAGAACTACCAACCGGTCAAAATGACCGGTATCATGAGTTGGTCGCAACACTTTTTCTTTACATTTCATTTCATAGTTTTGATGAAATGTAGTCTCTTTTTATTCTTTTTGTCATTCTAGTTAAAACATAATAGGTATATAACAAACATTGATAATTCTAGTGTAAAAGACATGAGGCATCTCACGGTATGGTAATGCTGATACTAAGCACTACCTTGAGCTTTGTAAAACATAATTCTAGCTCTTTAACGTAAATAATCTGTCTTCTTACAATAGTCTAAGTTCTAAATTCTAATTGAAATATATGCTGATTTCACGTTATAATTACATAGGTCATATATTTTTTTATCTTGCTGCCTCTATTTTAAGCAGTCGGGCATATCTATATTTATATAATACTATACTTGATAATTTTACAGAGAGAAAAATTATATACACGGTACACAAATAAATAAATAAGAAATAATACTTAAAACCAAATATTTTAACGAGTCCACCCTTTTTAAATGATAATGTGGTCCTGTAAACCACAAAAGGGGAAGTGGTCATTTAATAAAAGTAATAAACCATAAACCTACATTTAAAAGCATTTTGCACACACAAAAAAACATCTAGAAAAAAACAAAAGACGAAGAGACCAACACTAAAGCACAAAAGCGCGCACTAGACGATCTCACATCTAGGTCAAGCCCTAAAACCAGTTTCACCATATCTATTTAAGGTTAATACGAAAAATTCTCATTCTTATGTTTAATAACCAGATAAATTTTATTTTGTAAATTACTTTAGTTATAAAGAAAAATATTTTGTAACTCAATAAGTTCATTACAATAGTAGAGATAAACTATTATGTTATTGTATTAACATTTTATATGACGTGATCTGAATCTTAGACTACTATTATTAATATATAACGATCATTTATGTTATACAGGTAATGAATATGCAAAAATTCAAACAACAGGTGAGCAAGAGAGATCTTTATTGCTCTCTTTATCTAATTTCAAAAGTGAAATATATGAACAAATTTCCATTCTCATATTGAAGCCATGCAAATAGATATGAGACCGTCGAGCGCGCATCGAATTTAATTCGTGTATCTCACCAATTGCTCCGGTGTGCGACTGAGTTCGGCCCTGTGCTGCACGCACACAAACATACAAGTTAGTGACGGCACACACAAGTGCTACAGTTAGTGGTAAAATCGAAACTACGTTGTTACATATATATCGATAAATAATTAATACTTTCAATCAAAATATTAATTAAATTCATAATATTCAATACGCTAACACATATTGAGAAAAAGCCTTCAATAACTGAAGCCACATTTTTATAACCACAGGAAAATGTAAAATGGTGTAAACATAAATGAAAAATACTTTACAATCAGTAGATGTTCCCAGTCAAATAAAAACTGTAAATGTGATAGGACTTAATGAAATGTCAATATTTATTAAATCTACACTTGAAGTGGCACAAATTAAAACAATCATATTTTTATATAATTTTATTATAAAAAATCATTAAATTAAGTGTAGCTGAAAACGAACTTCTCGTGTTAATAGTACTACTGATATCATAAATTAATGAATAACGACCTAGATATTTAAATTAAAGAAAAGAAAGAAAATATTTATTCATTCGATACCATATACATAGGTAAACTGTATACGTAGGTAAGTAACTTTAACAAATATAGATAAAAAATTATTGATCATAAAATATTACCGAAAGGGTACTCAGCTCAGTTATAAGGTGCGGCACAACTGTTCTGCCGATTTTCAGCAGGGGTCAGTGACATCAAAGTAAAAAAAATAGTCTCAGATGAGATGCTTTGGGAAGTAATTGTACGAATAACGATGATTTAAAGTTTATAAATCCATAATACGTTTAGTGCCAGGTCAGTCACCGGTGACTGACAAAACTTTTCTTTCCGCCATGACAGTGAAGTTGAAGTTTTCATCTAAAATTTGTTTGGTCGGCTTATTTTTCATATAACATGGTATTCTATTATTAATGTAAAACATTATTTTAACGGAAATTTTAAAGGATTTTATTAAAGGTAGTGGTGCGGTTTACTTTGCTCAACCATGATACCGGCGCGAGCAGCCTGAACGGAATTTCTTTTTAAAATTGCATTGGCACTTATTTTGGGTCCCAGTTGCCTTGCAATTTATTTATATTTAGACTGGCCGTCACCCACCCGCTTCTCTAGGCGTGGTAAAATGTACATTTAATATCGATAAAATTGACTCGGAGAATAAACAATTACATTAAAATTTAAACTCCCTACTCCTTCAACTTTAAGGGTCGAGTTTGAAAAAACCTTTCTTAGTGAATACATCATAAAGAATATACCCTCCAAATTTTATTTCTCTGGAACCAGCTGTATAGGCTGTGCGTTATTATATAGGTCAGTCTGTCAGTGAATTAGTGGGGACTTTAAAAATACGTTTCTGTACATAGCGTAGATCGTTATGAATCATGTGAGTGAGCATAAGATTGTATGTTTCGGCTTACCATCAATTCGCGCGGGTTGAACATATCAGCCGCGTGCTTGTTGAGTGCCGCGAGCGCCGCGTTGGGCGGGTACCCCAGCGACACCGGCTTGCCCGCCTCCGCCTCTGCGGCCGCGTGCCGCCGCGAGTTAAATATTGCTTTTAATGCCTGTACATAAAAATAATCTTAATACTTGTTATAATAAAATTCAAATGCAATTACAATAACCTTAAAAAATTACAGTTCAACGTCGGGTTATTGAACTCGTAACGTCCCCTGAAAATGTGAACGTTGAGATAGTAAAATAGTTGCAGTATTTACACAACAAAAATTAGCAAATTATTTTTTGTTTTATTAAAGTTCTTACAGGCTAAAGTTTATTTTTATTAAAATTCCTACAGATTAAAGTTCTAACAGCTCATAACTTGTTTTACAAGAAGAATGCGTGCGTACTACTCACAGCGGGCGTGCAATGCTTGTCCGTCAGATGATTAAGTAAAGCAAACGTCTTCCTGGGGACTCGATCGCAGTCTAACCATAGGCAGGGCGCTTCGCCCCCTGCCGTAGTGGGGCAATGGACACGAGCCGCATGCGTGAATACCTCTGAAGCGTTCGCAAATGACCTGTGGATAATCATTATGTATAACGATTTGTATAACAACAATTGTTAAACAATTTTTTAACACTAGAACTTCAAACCAGTCAAAATGATTGATGGACCAATTGTTTACAATTTTTCCTGTTACATTTTATTTAATAACTTTGATCAAATATATTTTGTTTTCTTAAATTCACATTTATCTCACAAATTTTATATTTCATTTTTTGAATTTTTAATTTCTAGCTAGTAAAATTAAGTAGATTAAAAACGATGGTAATTCTAGTTTTTAAATCACCATGTGTCTACAACACATCCACTTATAGGCCTGTCCCAATACCTTTCACCACACATCTGCTTTTCCACTTCTAACCGTTTTAATTACATCTGCAATAAATATATGTATTGGGAGGGTATTCATAACTCTTCTCACCCATATGGTCACAGCCAACCTATTTGCTTCCTAATTTTAATAAACTATTAATATATTTTTCAAGCATATATTTTATCACACTACTATAGCGGCAGTCAGGCAATCTGCTTGATTTCGAGCGTTCACTTATAGTAGCTTATAGAGGCTAGAAAAACTTCTATCGCTTGCGTATTCCCGAAACTGAAAGTCGTATTGTAATGGGCCATCTAATTGTAGTACAGATATTGCTTACTTTCCGCATCCCCGCCAATGGCAAATCCAGGGCGTGTCTTCAACTGAACCAGACGTTGACGCGACGGGTGGAGGTGTTACCGTTGGCTTCGGCGTTGGAGGTTTCTAAATATAAACATATTTGAAATGACGAAATCTATCAACCGAATTTGTTAAGAGCATTCTTCAAGACATTTTTGCATGATACCAAAAAAATTGAGAGCAATCAAAACATAACATACCTCTGCAACAGTCTGACTGACCACTTCCTTATCACCTATTTTTGTGTTCCCCACCATGACCGGTTGCCGGGTGATAACTTGACGCATTACAGGCTGTTGCTGTTTCTATAGGAATAAAGAACGTTAGTTTAGCGGCTTGATATATTATATTAATATAGATTATCTATAAACGCAACAAGGTTAATAAGCCAATGAGACCTCATTTATCGGTTTACTGGCCGCTTCTGTCACTGACAAGTATTAGAAGGGATAGAGGGTGACTACATATTCCTTTTATGAATTTTAATACATTTTTGATTTTGTTTTTATTTCATCGCTCACAACCACAATATTTTCTCTACTTCATTATTCAGCAAATGACAGCTTTAATTGTCCTTATACCGCATCACTGTGTTTTTATTTTATATTACTTCGCCGCTAATTTTTTGTCAACCTGTTCTCACGTTGTTTCCTACCGCCGTTATACAAACCTACCCAGCATTATATACTAAAAAGGAAATCGGTTCCATGTTTTGGAAGTTACAACAGTCACAGAAACACAAATATACACATTGAATTTATAAGTCACTTTTTGGTCGATTTTCATAAGCTCGATTCATAAGATAGAGTTAATTAAATAACATATATTATATGAAACTCACTTAGCATATGGTTTGCGGAGTATAGTATATAGGTAAATGTTTAGCAATAGAAATCAATAGGCTGAATTGATAACGAAAATTATTATTGTGATAAGTTAATTCGTTACTTACAGTACTATTCTGTATTACGCTGGATTTGCTTTCACTCTGCGCCGCCACCGTCTGATTCGCAGTATTCTGTGCACTCCCCACTTGACTCCTCTGTGGCTGTACCACTCTATGCACTCCAGGCTTCATGGGCGCGTTCATTATGATTTGCTGATTGTTCGAAACAGCGATGATCTGTTGATTGCCTTGCAACAATTGTTGGTTACCTTGCAACAATTGTTGGTTGCCTTGTATAATCTGTTGACCGCCGCTCAACTGATTGTTTGACGCTGTGGTTATGAGCGCTGGGGGTTGCTTCTGAGACACGACGATCTGTTGCGCCTGAGAGACGTTCACGATTTGCGCCTTGTGAGGTTGGGGTTGGGTTGTTATGATTGGCTGCTGGCTCGGCGTGATTTGTGACGTATTCTGCATACCCAGCAAGACATAGTTAATCGAATAACATTTGTACAGCATTAAAGTATATTATAGATTAAGGATTGGTACACTCAATGCACCAAGGAAGCAAACGTACATTTAAAGGTTATAAATAAAAGATTCTCACTACTTCGTTTTGCATATTAATTTTCTTCCACTAATATTACTGAGACACAAATCCTCATTAAAGTCAAAGACAAGAAACAAAAATATTGAAGTAATGAAAATATTAAGTTAAATCCTTTTTAAATAAAAAGAAAGTAAACAACTAATAATAAAAATTACAATATTACATAATAATGTAAAAGTTAAGCTGATAGTAAATGTCATCCATAAAAATTATTATCATGCACAACATGCGGAAAGCTTATATAATACAATAGACTGAAGAAAAATCCTTTACCAGAAATTAATCGAAAACGTGACTATAAAAATTTATATTAACTGCAAATAATTGCAAGCATTGCGTGCTATACATGCTTTGTTTTTGAGTTGTAATTTAATAATATTAAAAAACAATAGATATACTGATACATCCATATAAAATAATATAATAGCACCGTAATTTGTAACATGCCTACTAAAAACTACCTGTTAATATACTAATGAAGCATGATATAAGATCGTGCCTATGCGTTCTACTATCTAATCGTATTGTTAACCTGCGCTATGGCTGTTTTCACCATAGTGATCGGCTGTGAGGTGCTCACTAATGTCGGTTGGCTCACAATCACCCTCTGTGCCGACTGTATTACTCCAGTGTTCTGCACACGGAACGCATACGTTACAAAACAAAAACAATTTACATTTATTATATACTGGTAATGTAACCTTTTACATAAATTGGTGGCGCATTAAATAATTATTAAATCAACGATCAAGTACAATTTATGCAGATATTTGATTTTTGTAGAACAATTTTTATGTAAAAATAACGTTGTCAACTACCTTTCACTCCGAAGGGCGTATATATACGCTCTGTAATATTGGTGGTTCTGGTATAAAGATATCATGTACCGATGCTTACTATTGCTGCGAAGTGCGTATATATACACACTTCCCACGAGAAAGTTCATTCTTTGAAGGAACAGAAGGGTTAATCATAAAGTTTCTGTAAAACATTCAATTTTGATTTTATTCGGTTTTTATTGTCATTTGTAGGTCCTAAATATTGTTTATCGTTTATTTCATTTTTTAATTACTTCTACATATTTTTTACGTTGATATGAAAAACACTATACGATATTAAATGTAGTTTAGATGTTTAAATCAAACAGCCATTTTGAGCCAATAATTTCCGAATCCAAAAAATTGTTTCTTGCTGCTGCTTACACCGAATAATCCAGAATAAATTACATTGGGACTAATTTGTAACTATATCCAGTAACAGTATGTTAGAACTAGCTTATTTATAATATAACATTCGCAATAACTAATGAGCTGTTTTTTTGAGCTGAGATTTCATGTATACATTATGAAATATCTCGCAATAAGTTTAACTTATTAAAATTATTAGCACAAAAATTGCATCATTGTCCTTATAATAATATTTGTATTTGTTAATAGGTATTGCTTAACAAAAATCGATACTATTAGTTAGCTAATAAACTACTATGATTGACAAGCTTCTATCTGCATTAATGAAATTTAATTAATAGAAAATAATAGCCAATTATGTAAACAGTTGTCGAAAGAATGTATTAATATTTAGAACTATTGAAAGAACAATTGTAGTTTCAAATGTTTTGGGTTCTTAAGAGAATATTTGTACAGATATATTAAAAATTTATTTATGTACTTACTATCAATGTTCATTGCTATCTCAGGCTAGTCGAGAATATTGTATATTGCGATCGTATGGGCTATACAAATTAAAAGCGTTTATATAATAAAATATCAATTCAAAGTTGGTCTTATTCTATTTAATACCTACATGATCAGTTTGTTTTAAAAAAATATAAAATTGTCATCTCGATGTATAAAGCAAAGTAAATGAACGAGTTAGTTTTATTCGTATAAGAGATAAGCCTCTTAATTCTAGAAAGCAGTATAACCCAATTTTTCAAAATGTACACTCAATTAGTTTGACGTTTGTTGGCAATAATGAATTCGACTTTACATAAACGCCCATTATCATCATTGCATATAATATCATTATTATGAAGAAATAATAATAATAAAAAAAAATTACATACATTACAATAAAATATCTTTCAAACATTTTAATACAATTATTCTAAAATTGCCATCAGTTGACAAATCATTCGACTTACATGAGTTATTATACTCGTAATGTAGAAAACTAACGCTTAGAGTATTTATTAAGCATTAAAAAATTTATTCCGTGTTTTTGATCAGTGAATTCAACCAACATAATTTATCGTAGGGGTGTAATTTCAAGACACTTCCTTTTAGTGGAGACCTACACATTAGAAAGAACACACCCTCCAAATTTCATGTCTCTAAATCAAACGATTTAGGCTGTGCGCTGATATGCAGTCCGGTCAGGACTATGGATTTTATAAATTAAGATTAATAAAATTAATCCTTTTCCTTCTTTTATAAAAGGATTAACGTATAATTTACAATATTGATATTGCCACACAATTACGTCAATGAGTGTTAATAGGTATGGGAGGGAGAATTGTATCTTACAAACGCAACAAACTTGTTAGTTACACGCGTGTGTACATCTAAAAGAATCGGGTCGTATTTAGTTGTTGTAGCTATAGGTGCACGATTAAGTGTTAATCTTGTGCGAAGACTTGTTAATGAAACCCACAATTATGTTAAAAAGTAAGCGTTGAAATTAGTGACTGTGTTAAGCGGCGATTCTCTACGAGATGTTTAACCTGTATGATTTGCTGTTGCGTTATCGCCTCTGTCGCCTGAGCAATAAGTGTGTTTAGCGTCGCTTCGTCCAGACCCGCGGGGTTGTTCACCTTTTGTGCGTAAATTGTTTTAAAAAATTTAATGCCTTATATTTAGATTAACCTCATTTTTAAGAAACCTGTTTCATTCGTCTTATTGTGATTTGTATTAATATTATTTTGATGTTTTCAAGGTAAATATTTTTAAAGCATTTAATACAGATATGGAGTTAATACCATGGATAAATGTATTTTCCCTAATATTAGGAATACTTGAAATGACGTTTATAATTGTTTAATTTCTTTATTTATCTTTATAGTTTCAAAAGAAAATGTTTTTTTAGATTAACCACGTAATTTTTAATTTATCAATTGACGTCTTGACTATTTTAATTTATGAAATATATTTACTACTTATGCTGCGATTTGGACTTGGTTACTGGAGTATATTTCATTGTTTACAATAATTATAAGTTTGTTCTCAAGTATATCCTAAAATATTAAAGCACTCGAACTTCTTCCGACATTCCTGTTATATTTTGCAATTAATCTATTAACATGATATTAATTGAATAATTATATACCGTTAGTGTAAGTGGACCACCTCCTGTGGGTCCCTGCACTATGATAATTGTCTTCTGCATCATGTTTCCGGGAATGTTTTGTGCTATATAACCAAGGCCACCTGTAACAAAAATATGTCGTTAATATGTCATAATTTTTATAGTTAATCCCGTTTATATGTGATCACCTTGCAAGTGGAAAACACCTGATGACCATACACCTCTGAAACACATATTGCAGAAGGCTAAATAAAAATTTTACGCAGAGTCCTGGCATAGAAAATACAGACTTGTGCGACAAAATCAAAAGAAATTTTATTAGAAATTCCCCAAATAAAGCATAATTGGTAATGCTTTTTATAAAACACCCAACAAATTTTATGTGCGAATCAGAACTAACACTGAAAGGTTATTCAGAAAGATATTAAAACATTAGCATAAGCTGATTATTATCGAGATAAAGAAAGAATTAAAGACAAAAAGAAATAAGGAAAATGTGAAAGAACAACCAGGCGATGTATATAAAATTATAAATGATTATTACAAAACTGGTAAACTGAAAAATGGGTGAACGAGATAAAATGTAATGAACAAGCTTTACAGTAGAACATTAGTTATTAAACCTAACAGTTTGTTCGTAATTTTACCTAGTCTGTCATGACAGTCAACGCACTAAGGCAGTGGTTCCAAGCTTATTTTGTCTACTGCCCACTTTGAGAATAAATATTTTTTTAGCGCCCCCATTTTTTCACCTATTTAAAAA
>DWQX01005491.1:0-12886 GCA_018245475.1 Pharmacophagus antenor
ATATATATATATATATATAATTCTTGAGAAATCAAAAATTAAAATTTATATATGAAAATAATTAAATAAAGAAACGACGAAAGAAGTAAAATTTTTGATAGTACGTAAGACACCTATCTGTTAAAATAAAGTGTCTAGCATTGTCTTATTCCACCAGTCACATATGAGAGCCAGAGTATTTTGGGCGAGTACGCTTGATCATGCATGGCCTTATTGCCAATTGAAGTGTTAGTCGATTGCTGTTAAGAAAGAAAAATAATTGTTCGGATATTTACACGGCACTATGTTGCACCCGTCATTATGAGACGCAAGTTGTTATGTATTGTTACACCGGTAATGTCATACAGCGCCTTTTATACCAGAAGACACTAATGCTTGTACACAAATGCTTGACACTAGAAATAGGCGCTACATTGATGCTTAAACAGTCGCAAGGAAGAGATCAACACAGAATCAAGATAAATTATAGGTATAAAGATTATTAACAAATTATAAACTATCTTAAATATATTGAATGAAGTCCAACTTAATATACATTAAAAAAAATCAATATTGGGTGAAAATAATACTAAATTACTTTAATAGTTTTAGTATAATTCCTTATAGTAGAAAAATTGAAAAGATTGATGTTAATTATGTGATTATAATTTTATCAATACAAGCACGACGTTTGATGTGGTATTTTTTGTTACTAACACGATAATGTCACCTGTATGACAACTGGATAAGTAGTCAATTAATATATGACATTATAGTAATACTCTAACGCGAAGATCGATCGATTGCTATAAAAACAATATGAAACAAAAAATAATCATATACACTTGATACTATTCGCTGATACACAAACTGAAGAATAAGATTTAAAATAAAATCTCATTGGAATTCTCTTGTATATTTGATAAAGTTATCATGTCGAGGTCAACATCTATAAATTGAAAACATGAATTTTGTATAGTTACATAAAATTATTTACATAATATAGTATACTAAATTTATTGGAGAGATTCCTGAGAGGAAGCAAATGTATACTATGAATAAATACCCAAACTATAATCAACGATAATAAAATATTTTTGAATAATATTGTTTATAGGTTCATCCAGTAATCAAATATAACTTAACGGATAATAATTGAAAGGACTCGTCTAACAAAACTATACATGTTCTATCAATCCTTTTGTTAAATTATATTGAAAATATTTATTTGCTTTGATAGTAAACCGATTGGTAATTACTAAATTAAGAAAGGAGGAGTGTTAACGAATATTAATTTAACACTCAATGTTAACTATGTCAAATTTAATAAATTTTTAATATACCATATGAATGAACAAAATGCTAACTGTGTCAATCAAATAGTTTTTACGTAAGTTATTATTTGACAACGAAGATATTTGAATTAAAAGATATGATCTTAATGTTAAGTACCAACTCACGTTTGTAAATGTCTCTATTTGAAATACGTGACTGATAAAAATAGTTTTAATGCCTACGCAGCTCTAACAAACACCTGCTTGTTGGATTGTAAATTTTTCCGATTAAAAATGATATCTGATCGTTATGTTAATCATATTTAGTGTAGTTGCTTATTTTTCTAAAATTGTAACACGTTGAACAAACCGAGGGAAATCTCCACATACTCATTAACAAAAAGATAGGTACGTTACTATACAATAAATTTTAGATGGATAAATAATATTATTTATTAATTTGTCACAGCTGTCTAATACGTGATAGATGTAAAATATACGATACATTCTGAACTTCGCACAAAACCGTTAAAATAGGAAGCATGGGAAGTTTATTTCCATTATATAAATAGGTTGCTACTCCAGTGGTTACTTAGCGTATCTTAATAAATAATTTCTGATAAATAATATCTTAATAAAATAATTTCAAAAGTTACAACGACATCCGAAGGAAAACAAAGTATCGATAACACAATTATGATTGGAGTCAGAAATAGGTACTGGTTACTACTAAAACTGGAAAGCAATCTTCGATCTGTAGTCGTCTTAGTAAGAAATTTAAAAAAAAAGATTAACACAGAAGTCATGTTACATACGTTATCAAATAAATATTTTAAAGACTTGTTTTGTTTGTCATGTCCATTGTTATTAAAATTGTCGTATTGAACTGAGATGAGTGGATTGACTCAAATGCTAACTCTCGTCGAAAGGATGGCTATATAGCTTTCTGATTAGTTTTCTTGGAGCGAATCTCAGCCCTGTGTTATTTCATTTAAATAAACCGATTGTAATTTTGACTTTGCAGTAGCAACCGTGCGCCCAATTAGCAACATGTTCAAGTATCAAAACTTCTACAAGTGTGCCTTTGTAGTCGCTTGCTTTTGTACAGCAAATTGAGATTGTATTGTATTGTATTGGATTAAATATTGGTAGTTTTAGTAGAAAATTTTAAAAGTAGTAATAAAATGAAACTTGCTCATAGTTTTTTTTAAGATTAAAGTGTACCCAGCATAGAAACGTAATGATATACATAAAAGTTGATGTTATTTAAGTAATTCAAAAAAACATCGTATTTGAAATTAACATTCCATCAAAAGTAAAAACTCTAGAAATAGATCATAATCTCGGAACACATAATTTGTTTCTTTGAGTTATTTATTTATTCAATGATTATTCTATCTGCGGGTTAAGATACATCTTTCCCCGTCAAGGCAATTAGTCCTTGCAATGCACTCCCTACAGCAATATGAGAGATTCAGAAAACTTTCCTATTGAAAAAGCGAAAAAGAGTACTCTTTAATTATTTAAGTCCTTTAATTTATTGTCCTTTATTACACTTACTCAAAATAATAATTTACATGGAATTAACTTTTCGTGATTGTATTTTTTAACTTTAGGACTACTTAATTCATATATAAGTTATTTAGTCCTAATGTAAATATCAGTGTGCACAAATAATAAATGAATGAATTCTTTATTGTCCATAAAAAACAATTACATGTAAGGGCTATGAGATAAAATTGTACAAAGGCGGAATTATCAGATTTCTTCCAACGAATGCGGGTGGTAGCCGAAAATAAAGATATATTTAGTTAAAGTAAGGATAGACAATAATTGCATGTTTAATACATCTAAAAGTTTATACAAGTAATACTAATAGTACATATAAATATATATATATATACATATATATTCGCAGGTAGCCATAGTTGGCGATAATCAAACATAAATTCGTCTCATTATGAGAAAATACTAGGTTGGTAGATCAAGCACGTATAGCTTTCATTTATTCGTTTAGTATTTATTATATATATATTTGTTTACATAATGTGTACACTATGTAAACATGGCGACCTGCGAATATTTGTTGGAAGCTTATTCCAAAGACGAACAGCCATAACCGTGAAAGATTTCCCAGAAGTAGTTGAGTTTTCTTTAGGAGTACTAAGAAGTCAGTCGACTTTTCCTGCAACGAAAGGGTTATAAATAACTAAATTTAATACGGAGATATTCTGGGGAAAATGAATCTATTAAAATATTGTATAGTATGCATAAAATATAAGTATTCCTTCGAAGACGAATAGGGAACCATTTTAACCATTTACGAAACTCAGATACGTGATCATACTTTCTTAATCAAAAGATAAAGCGAATACATAGATTTTGAAGTCGTTCGACTCAGCAGCTCCTCATTATGATTTAAATAGTTAACATCTGCGTAGTCAAGTATATAATGTAGTAAGGATTAAGCCAGAAAAAAAATAGTTTTGAAAGGAAGGAGAACTGTTTTAGTAAGTGGTACGCTTCAAACATTTTTTTATTTACGGCAGAAATTTGTGGAACCCATGTTAATTTATTATCCATCAGTATTCCCAAATTTTTCACCACGTTAACAAAAGAAATAACTGTGTTGTTATATTTAATACACGGTGCATTATGCATATGTAATTGAGCTAGCATTTTAGAGGTTCCAAAGAAAATAGTCTACAACTTATTAGTGTTGAGATGTAATCCAAAGGATTTAAACCATTCAGAAATAGTACTCAGGTTGACATTTGATAAATTGATCGCACCATTGAACTCGCTCGAACGAGTTCCTGTATATAGTTGCAAGTCATCGGCATAAAGATGATACTGTGAAGAAATTTGGCTAGTTAGGATATTAATAAACAAAAAGGAGAGTAAAAGAGATATGAAGCCCCCCTGTAGGATACCAGCAAGTATTGGACACCAATCGGAGAAAGTATACTCCTTCCGAACACATTGCTGTCGTCCCGCAAGATATGACTGAAACCAAGCTATTGATGATACGTTAAGCGTATTTAGAATTGAAAGCCTTACTGAAATCCAATAACACAATAAAAGTTACATGTGATTTTAATAAATGCACTAATAGTGCTGAGCGTTCTTCAGAACCCAGATTGGTAAGGACTGAGAAGACTGTTTTGTGACAGATACTTACAGAGTTGCTCATGAACAAGTCGCTCAAGAACTTTGGAAAGGATAGGTAAAATATATATAGAACAGAAGTGTGATAATGAGGCAGGATTTTGAACTTAAGGGAGTGGGATAACAAATGCTCTTTTCCACAAGTCTGGAAAAGTGTTGGTAATAACAGATGAGTTAAGTAAGTTAGTTACATGAGGCAAAATAATGTTAAGTAAAGGTTTAATCATGTTAACACTAATGTTATCCGATTCCATAGCACTACTTGCAATAGCCAAGATACAACAATTAACGTCACAGCCAGAGACAAGTTGAAGTTGAAAAGGAGTACAATCGAGGGCCGGCAATAATGAAAGTGATGATATTGTTTTTTGTTATTACATCAATTAATGGTCGTGTTAAGAAATGTTTGTTTAAAGCATTTATATCACAATTAATTGTAAAGGCAGTTTGAGTTTTGCCAACGCCCAAAGATTTTAAGAAATGCCAGACTGTAGAGCTATCATTTGTGTTTTCAATTGCGTGAATGTGTTGTTGCTTAGCGTCTCTACAAATTCTATTACAACGATTACGTAGTTTCTTATACAGGACTATTATTGTCGGTTGGATTTTTTTTTTTATGCGTGACTTGGTGTAATTACCTTTGGCCATAAATGGTGCTGGCAAATGTTTGATTTGAATTGGGCGATGTAGAGTGTGCTTATCGAAAAGTTGTATTATTAAAGTATTAAATCGATCAACCTCATTCTCATCCACGTCATTAATATGGTTTACTTCAGATCAGTTCATTTTTTGAGCGTCTTCGCAGAGTTTTGACTGAACTAAAATAGGTATAAAATATATAAATATACCTTGAACTTGGGTAACATCACTCGTTTTAAGTCGAGGGTAAAAAATAATAGCATTTAGTACCCCATTCGTTAGAGAAGATAGAGTAAAGATCATTCTGAATATAAGGTCGCAAGAAAATCTGCTAGTCTAAATCTGAAGAATATCCACGATATTCCAGATCCGAAGCTACATTTTTCTAGAAAATTCTTAACATTTACGCCCTAAATGTAGGCCACTCACGGCATACTCAAGAATGCCTCACAAACAAAACCAGTTCTATTTTAAAGCAAGCTGTAAAAGAAAACAAAGCAAGAGACCGTTTTCGTTTCTGTTTTGTTTACTTATCAAAATAAAGTGGAAATAAGTGTAGAAAATAAGCATTCCTTTTTGTAGCAATATGTTTAAATATGACCTTATTTATTCGCATTTCCATTTACACGCAGTTGCACCTTTTTATTAAACTAAACTTTTTTCGTTAAAAGTGGCATATGTTTATATATGTTGCAAAGATTGCATTTTGGAATAAAATTCTTACTCGTTTGATGAAAACAAATAGAAAGAAATAAAAATAAACCGACAAAACGATATTTGTAGGCTGGACTGATTTATTCCTTATAAAAGATCAATAACGGAAATGCTTCGAAGACTGTATTAGTAATAGACGGTCATTAATCTTTATTATTTGTTATAACTGCTATATATCGGGTATTGGTGTTCAAACCAATGTGACAGCTACTATTTAAAGAAGAAGCATGTAGTCGTTTTAAATATTCAAGTAGTTTAAGATACCACTTTGTTTTACTTTTATAACTTTTCACATGGTGTCATGTAAGTTAAAAATTAACAGCAGTTATCAATATCATTAAAACAGAATTATTTTATCTATTAAATGAACAACAAATAATTAACTTATTATTTTCACAAAACAAACTACAACGTATAATCCTACTTTCAACCAAAGTGAGGTTAAATCAACCACGATGAATACGAAATTTTATAACGAAAAACAATAAATCCCTACGTCAGCTGAATATAGTGTAGAAAATTTGATCTACGACTGGCTCTATAAAGTAATAACGAATAAAGACTGCCAACATTTTGAGTCGGCAAACTTTTATTGCTCCATAAAATTCTCGACGAAAGCAAAGTGCACACTCCATCGAGAGTAGAGCGATGTAAGCATAATTTTTGAATTTTCTTCATCATCTATCAAAATTAACTCCCAAGCGACTTGTGCGGTTGTTTCTGAAATCTGAAAAAAATGCATCAGCAAGTTTTTTAACAAATTATAAAAATTTACTACCAATAATATGTTATAACATATATCTACATTTATTATTTTTATGTATACTTTTTTTGTAGTAATCGACTGAACAACAAATAATCGATTGAAACTGAAAGTATTATTTTACACAGTATGAACCACACAAAAAAAACTTTCAATTCAGAATTTGTCTCTGTCTATCAGGACACAATATTCTTACAATCGACACAATATCTGGTTCGACGACCGCATCACATATGTGTTTTTAATAATCACAGGCATTACAAAATGTCGAGGGATTATATGAATATAATAGCACTGAAGTTAGACAAAGACATTTAGAATTTCATAACTTAATATTTAAATCATTAAAATCTGCTTAACAGCAAACATCAGAGGGTTACAAATCTTGTATCTTTTAAACAAAACGAAATATTAATCTATTTTAAAACTCCTACCAAAATATAAATGTTACTTTAAACATTTATGAAAGCTAACTCGATCTATTTTGAAAACAGAACATTATTTTCTTATATGTGCTGCATACATCGTACATTATTAATAAGGACTCCATTCTTTAATCAATGTTTATTTAACTAAAACATTTTTTGTTTTATTAGATAGGATCTATTCTCAACTCTTCCGTCATAATGTTGTATGAATGATTTATATTGTTATTAAAGGCGTTATTTTTTATGAATTCAGCATTTTGATTAATTGGTTAGTTCAATGAAATGTTAAGAAAAAAACGTATTTGAGTAATGTTTTAATCGTTCGACGATATGTTCTTCGAAACTGAGTATATTTTTTTTTAGATGTAGCACGTAATTATTATTAATAATGATTGAAATTTTTTAAAAATTGTTTAACCTAATCACTTTTAATGACACCGTTTCTATTATATGTCAGCTAGTGTGAGATTCTAAATTTGAATTAATTTTTTTGTACTTTTCTTATTAAGAAATACCACGCACTACATGGAGCGGCACAATTTTGATAATATCATATAATATCTCCAAGTCGGACAAAAGTTTATTTCTCATCTCTTCTTGTATAGATTGCCCCCTTTTTAATTTTTTTTTTAATTTAAATATACGGCGCTTAACCACGACCTCTCCCGATAGTAAGTGATGATTGTAGTATTTGATGGTGGATCGCACTAGTCTAGAAGGCTGTTCACCTCATCGGTGGATCAGTATAATCTCTACAACCCTATAACAAGCGTTCCTGTCTTTAGCGATCAAGAGTGTATCGTGAACTCATCATCATCTCTAAGTATAGATAAATAAGTAAAATTGATTTTTAATCTGTTAATTATTTTATTTTTTTATTAGTCATTGGTTTACAATTGATCTCGATTATTCTCTTCTAGAGACTTCAGTCTGTATTCGTTTCACTTTAAAAACAGTTTCAATTGTTACTGAAAAAATATGTATAAAATAATATTTAAAACTATTTCGGTTATATCTGTGAGTACTTTCTATTACGTAATACTGACTGTGAGTAGCTTTGCAGTTGATAATACAACCGGATTCGTGTAATTATAAGTTGTGAAGCTGTTGATTAACTTGTCGGACTGCGTTGAGAAATGATAATGGAACTGCTGCGGAAATGCACACGGTCGAATGTGCTTGAATATTTGAGTATAGACTACCCGATGACATCACATTTACCGTAGGTATCAAAATAGAATTGGTAGAAAACGTAACAAGGACGATGGAAAAGAAAATTATCCTCAAATATCGTATTTTTTAATTATATATATTTTAAAATTACATTCTGTAAAGGTTATAATTATAGTTAAATAAAAATTGTTTATGAAAATCGACAAATAAAGTAACAATTTTTAAAAATTTTATGTACTCCTGCGGTTTAAATGCGGGAAAATGTTTCAATCATTAGCGATGATACATGCAATTAATTGTCGTTGCATCATGCGAACAACAGTCACAAATAATAGCTACTATACATATATGCATAGCTTGATAGTCACTTCTATCAGAAATAGTTTCGCGACAAGCAGATCGATAACTTATTCACAATTATAACAAACTTACCGATCTACTTGTGATTTCCATTATATTGGGAATACGTAACTATAACATTTAATTCGGAAACATTATCGATAAGAATGAGACCTTAGACCCCTGCATACTGTACAGATCAAACGAGTTTTTGAAACTTGAACGCATAATAACCGGGCCACTGATGTGTTACTTCCACATACCTTAAACTGACACGACGTGGGCTTCATTGTATGTCTGTCGCCAACACATATTTATCTGCCTGAACAGGAAATGACAAGTTCATTTTATTGACAGCGCCTTTACGCAATATATTAAGTCTGCTTAATATAATATCTGTAACATTTAGTATTCGTTTATTAGCAAGGCAGGTATTTTAAATAAATATGATATGAATTGAATTTCAAGGTTTTGTTCTACCAAATTATTCAGGATAAGTGTGCAGGGACAATCTAGTAAAAGAAATATAAACTAAGAGAAATATTAAAAATAAAAATTCTCTTGAAACTGGTCAACCCGTAAGATTAGAGATCCAGTTTTTGCAAACGTAATTATATCATAATCTTACACAATATCATATATAATAAAAAAAAAGGAAAGGTTTTATATCTACATTTGCTATAACTAGACACAAGATGTGTAGGATGCTTAGACTAGTAGAACCGGAAAAAGAATATCTGATGTAAAGATTTAAAGTCTTTGATAGCTTACGAAACTGCCGTTATATATAATGGAAGCTTCATAAATGTCTGTTCTTTTAAAAAGTATTTATATTCCATTGCATAGTCATGCAATCAGATGGTCAGAGAATGCAATCAGAGTAGTTACTCTATCTATATTCATTTATTGGTATAATATTACTATGCTATTAACATTAATTATATTTATTCTTTCTAATCCTTCACCACGTTTTTTTGCGGAAGCGTTTATTATTGTATAAAAAAACTGTTATTACATAAAAATAATAACTTCCAATTAAAATTCCAATAACACTTTTAGACGTATTACAACGCAAAACATTGCGTTATTCAATATATAATGACAATTATGTCCTTTTGTGCATCGCAGCTCGAACGTCTGGTCATGGCCGCTAGTTCAGGGTTGTTTACGTTCATTGGGTAGATTGCTATGCAGCCACGTGGGTGGCAAATAGTACGTCATGCGGGATGTGTGCGTGGCGCATCTTAGATCATCGGCAAAGATAACTTTAACACTAGATCTACCGACACATTTTTATGGTTTCCTTTACGAGTGTGTAATAATTTTGAGAATTGTTGTATTCATATTTTTACGATTTTGCAATAAAATGTATAAAAAAATTTCGCCAGAGGCAGTGTAAATGCATAAAAAAGTCAAACGCATATTAGCATACTGAAATTTTTGTCTAGGGTTGGTTCGTCAAAATGACGGATCCGGTAAATCAAGTATATTTTTATCTATCTATTACTTTAGTCAACAAAAGTTCACCGTATTGTGTACTATTAAATAAAAGGTATATGTTCATAATAAATGTATTTACTAGTTTCTTAACTGTTTAGTATTGTTATTTAATGAAAGCTAATTAAAATTCATTGAACGGAATGCGATGCTGAATTTCTTATCAACCTAATAAGTAAGTATTAATGTACAAAACACATAATGAAGCTGTAAAAAATGCGTAGTTTAAATTTGTATGTACTTTTTGTTATAAAGAATTAAATAATGTTTAGGCGTTTTTGACCAATCCAGGTGCATTGTCTTATTGTATTATATATACACTTTTGTTCTTCATCTGCCCCTCTAAGGCAAATAGAATTAAGTTCAATAAGTATTTCTGTCACACAAACTAAGCACCAGGCATCGACTAGTTAATGTTATAGAAACCCGAAAAAACCTTATATATTTTTTTTTATTGTAACTTTAATTATGCCTTCGATCGAATAACGTTTGCAACAAAAAAAATGGATCCAAATGGGTTCTATTGTTTAGGAGTTACGATATTCCATGGATTCGTAAATACTTAAACGCATCAAGCTAATAACCTTCCTCGTTTTTAGGTTGGATTAAAATGTGTAATGAAATTACAACATTGTAATGATAAAAAAAATATTCTATAAAATTATTTTTCAACAATTATGTGGCTGAAAATTGTTGTAGCAAAATAATTTCAATACATTGAAATGAGCAAAGTATTCGATAGCTGTTCAAATACCGGCTTGGAGAATTATTATGTTCAACGTACAGCGTATGATACAACAATAGCACTCACTACAATAGGCGAGAGCACTTTAGCTGTATGAATAGATCCTATAATTAATTTATAATACGAACCGTCATATGGTACATGTTTATCGTGTCAGTTATACTTTCCCCACGAATAAATTTCCGTCATATTTTTCAAATATACGTCGTCTAACTTCAGGACACGAACTATATTTAGTTAGATATGCACTTATTAAATTTTTATTTATATTTGTAGTTTTACTCAGAACATAAAACGTTCTGTTTGGAGATGAATTTTTGGTTTTGTTTTACATCGCATAAAAATTCTCTATTGTTTTTAAAAAACAATTACATCTTCCTTTTAAACTATGACAATATTATTTTTACATTTTATAATATGAGTAAATTCTTAATCAATCCCATGCAATTAGAAAATTAATATTCACATTTTTAAACAAAATGTTTGTTATTTTACTGTGATAATAATATAATTTGTAGCACAGTTTTCGTTAAGTAATTATTTAAATTAAAATTTCTAGATTAAAATTCTGTAACTTTAAATCTAAAATAATATTAAATATATAATACAATATTATGTAACATAATAATTATTGTTATAGCAATGATTACATTAAAACAATACTTTAAGCGATGTAAAATAATTCTTCTTAAAGATTGTTTTAGTTTTACCACAACTGATGGTGAGTGATAAGCTATGACTATGACTATGCAACGCTGTGCAAGACTTACGCCATTGCGTTTTTTTAAATGACATTAGTTTTGTAAGTATGTTACAAACAAAACCGTAAAAGACTTGGATATCGTAATATAAATATACTGCTATAGTAGGCAAATCAGCGTGCGGTTCGCGTGATGGATAAATATTATCGTCCATAGAGAGCCGCAACATTCGAAGAGCTGCACCTGCCTTGTCATAATTATTTACCAAACTTTAAGGAAGAAGTTAAAAATGCATTGGCATAAAAATAAAAGCGCATTAGTATTTTCAATTTGTTTTTAAAAACAAGCCATGCGGATTGCACGTTCGTCGTAAATCAACGTGGCGCTGCTGTGCGCCGCTCCTGCAATGACAGATTTACTACATATGCGCGTGTTTACTTTTCAAATGACGCCTTGTACTTGTTGTTTAGACATTGTAGCGCTAGCATTCCGCTTTAGCTTCCATTTTTATAGGCATGTTCGCAATTGCGTTGCTTTGTGGCAAAATCCTATTTGTGTTATGTTTTATTTTCTTAACTAAAACTCGACTCCGTTTTCTCGAAACATCGGCTCTCACATTAACGACTCTTAGAACATAGCTATGCTGTTATGGCGGCAGATTAACATTGGAGGAGGTAGCTAACAAACGGGTACGATAAACTACCACCATCCAGAATCCTTCCATCTCCATCTCTGCTTTACAAGGCTCGTACGCCGCGGAGGCAATGTAAATATAAAATTGTATCAACGATATTATATCTTATAGCTTACGATATTGGTGTATATAATTTATAATTAAAAAAATTACATACATTGTGATACTTTTTACGTTTTCATTTTCATCTTTATTTACACGCCTAATTCTTAACTGACAATGAACAAAATAACAGCCTCCATATCCTGTTCCGGTTACTACTCTCATGCACAGAGAACAATAGCTTGTAACTGCTCCCAACGTACGTACACCACTTCATTTACTATTGAGAATAGAGATTATGGCCACCCGATACTTGTATCCGTACAGCCAGTGGCAGTGCCGCCATACAAGCCACACCCAGACGTACCCCAATTAAGCCGTAATGTACACTATAATTAGTAAATCATGCTTTTACAGAGTTTTATTACGGGTGTAAAGATTAAAAAGAAAACTGTATAAATAATGTCACTTATAACTGTTTTATTATATAGATGACTACCAGGGCATGTAATACTGGCACGTCACTTCGTAAAGCTTATAATTGGATTTGGTACCAATCACATTTTTACTTTATTATCTAAATCACAGGTGTCCAAATTTAATTGAAAAAACGTCTGCAATCATCTCTAAAATGTAAATCAACAATTTAGAAAAAATAGTTATCAATTTTATGTGATGGCTATACTTCCTGAATTATATATATATACATATATACACATATATATATAAT
>DWQX01005492.1:0-12884 GCA_018245475.1 Pharmacophagus antenor
TCATTGATATCACACGGGCGCTCCTTGTCTGTCGTTGTATTTGTTTATGTAAATACTGAAAAAAAAGTTTATTTCTTTCAGGCATAGACTTTTGACAGGCGAATTAATTTTTTTTTACCCAAAAAGATATTTTTTCAAATAAAGTAATATAATCTACAGTTACGTCCCTATCTAACTAGACTGCTTATCTTTTAACGAAGCACATTTCCTCAATAGATCATTCTATCTTTTAAATTAATCAAATACGTAAAGAACGGTTAAAAACATCGACGAATTAAAAACGAAATATCTTACTATCATAACAGATCATAGTTTTAATTACCTAGCCATTGTCAGTTAACGCTATTACAAACATTTATATTATTCATAGTCCGTAATGCAAGGTTATTTTGTTAGTGTTTACGTTGGGTTATATTCAATAATCTTGACACCGAAAATAAAAGTCAACAATATTGTTATTTCTGTACGAGTACCATATTTATTAATACAGGTCCGGCGACACCGCAGCGGTGTCGTTCTGTTACGAATTAAAACTAATAGATGAAGATATCCTTTGATGTATTTAAGGCCAAAATGTAAAAACAATATGAAATATGCGGAAGTCAAAGTGTTAATAATAGAACAAAAGATTGAATCATGTCATAGACTAATCATAATAGTCTCGAAGAAAAATCTTCCTGCTGTAAATGTATCTTATTGATAAGCTATTATATTCAATAAAAATCTGTACATAAGTTTTTGGATCGCGCGGTGACATTCAGACAGGCTGAATGCCTACGTGATGCAGTGTTTGATCGTTTGCCATGTGAGCGAGGTACTGAGTTCGATTATGGGACTACATGAATCCACTATTCAAACCATACCATACCATAACAAACCATACCATCCAAACTCCACAATTTGGATGGTTGTATGGTTTTTCGAACACGCTTGGTTAAGTACCACCCTCGACTTTATCCTACCACTATAACGTCGCTGCTGTATTACTTTCCGCCTTATATGAGGGTCCGAGTATTCTGCGTTTCACCACCTACAGATTCATCGTCGTTTAACAGCATCTGAATTGAAAATCGATTGTAGTTTTAAGAAAATATAATAATTAAATTGCATCTTTTGTTCTCGTACATCGCCGTTTCGTGACGAGTTTTCTAAAAAATATTCAATATATAATCGCGACGTTTCTAATGGTTCATTACTTTTCAGTTAGTTAGTACTCGAAGGAAGAAACTATGTAATAGACAAATTAAAACAAAATCTCTTTTTTTTACCAGACTCAAAGTTCATACGTAATATATAACTGTATCGGCCAGTTCATGTCGATGCATACGAACAACTTTCTCGCGTTTAACTTGTTTCATACTCTTGCATGTGGCCGTAAAAACTGTTTTATGTCATTTAGCGTACCACGCATTATCTTTTACATACGATTTTAAAGGCTCTATTTTTGTTGAATTATCGTCCACCTACAGTAGGTGTATAAAACTAAAAACTAGAAAAAATATCAACTTTCCAGGTTGTTTTCGTCTATTAACCTACTATACTTTGATTATTCTCTTTATAAACTCATTAAAAAGTTCTCTGCGAATACGAGGTCTTGCTGTCGAACGCATGACATCTGAAAATGCTACGTGTACAGGGAAAACACGTTGAGCTTGCAATTTAGTCTTAAAATTTGCGATTGAAAGAGAAAATTGCCAAAATAATCTTTTTGTTTTAACACGTTAAAAACGCCCACAAAATTTTATAAGTAACTATTTTCGTTTGAACGCGTTTCAACTTTAGAGGATTTATGTATGTTCTAAATAAATAGAAATGATATAATATTTCATCTTAGTGCTTACTACTATTTACCAGTTTCTTTTCAAATTTAATTATGAATCCAACTTGGTAGATTGTATTTTTCATGTGAATGTATTATTTTAGTTTGATATTAATGTATATAGAAGTTACGATGGTGACGGCATATCTTTTAGATAAAGACCCCAAATTAAATAAAGATTAAAAAAAATAAATATTAAGCATTATTATTATTTCTATCTACCAGAACGGTGTCCAAGAAGCTAATACTGTAAACAACTCGACATTGTCTGAACCGTTTGTCTCTTTTTGTTCCCAGTAATATTCTGCATCTACGCAACTCATTACATATGGGTTCCGTTCGAGCGCGGCTTCTTCTGCGGCGACGAGAGTCTCATGTTCCCTTACAAGAACGACACGGTGTCTTCCACCACGCTCAGGGTGGTCGGTCTAGGATTACCCATACTAACGGTTAGTATATCTACAATCATACGATTACTTCAACTCACTAAACTAAAATTAACCAAATTAAATAAATTTACCCTTTCAGGACATTTGTTTACATAATTTACCTATAATTTGCTATCGACTAAACAAAAGCCAGTAATATATTTTTTTATAATAGAAAATAATTATTGACCCAATATTAAAAAAAATAAATAGATATCTAGAGAAATTTATACACCGTTACAACGAGAGACACTTATCTTTATCGACTTAACTATAACTTCTTATAATCATACCATTATTTCAACATCAGATTATTTAATCGAAATGTAAGCGATATTGATTATTGAAAGCGTATTTGATATAGAAAATAATCTTAACATGTAATGGTGCCATATACCTATCATTTTCAAATAGATCAATCTATTTATTTTGATTTTCTAGATCTATATACCTATCTTATATCTAAGCACACTCTTGAGCTCTGCGTGAAATATCCAATTACTGCATAAGCTGTTAAGTGACTGGATAATTTGTGTAGGCCTGCTTTTAACTTGTTTATTATAACTGTAGATATCAAAAAATGTTCGTTCAGTTTCTGATGTGCGAGTGGGTGCTCCTGCGCAAGCACGGCGACGGGCAGCGCTGCCTCAACATCCCGGTGCCGGCGTGGGCGCGCGGCTTCTATTGCGCGCTCGTGTCTTTCGGCCTGGGCACCTGCTTCGTGGAACTCACCACCAACATAGCGAAGAACGTCATAGGCAGGCCGCGGCCGCATTTCTTAGATGTGAGTGCTCTCAACGTCTAATTTACATTTACGTTTTATAGGTTCATATTTTATGTCTTCCGCGAATGCAAAACTAAGCCTGAATGCGCCGATAAGTGTTAATTGTATTTAAAATGTAATAATGAGATATCTATTTCACTATAATCTAGCTTAATACGAGAATATCTGTTTATCAAAATAAGTGAAATAGTATAAATGATTTGATTAAATTATCAATGTTACAGGGTAAATGTTTGCATTTATAAATAAAAAAGTCCACCGTTACGTGGCAAAAATAAAAAAGTGGGGACATCTGCTGAGTTTATCTATTTTAACTATTACTTACAAATATAATTGTAAACAAAAGCCAGTATTATTATTCTAATAAAACAATTACGGACACAATTTTAAATAATAAACTAAATCTATTCACAGAACAGTGCAATGACACTGCACGACAAATGTCTTTACAAACTTAATGACAACTTCCTCAGAGCGTCGGTACGAAGTGGTCTTTACTAGACGAGCCATTATGCTGCAATTTACTATAACGCGAGATCAAGCGACGGCACAGTAATGACAAACGTATGACGATTGAAAGCGATTGTGCAAATATAATTTAATGAAGACATTTTTAACTTTCATTTTGACTCGTGACTTAAGATTAACTATCGACTGACTCTTATTATAATGTATAAATGAGATATATCAATTCCATTTTTTCGCCTGACTTAAGTAAACAACTGATTTATAGTGCGTACACTTTTATAATAAAATCTCAAGAGTTGTTTTGGATCTGATCTTAATAAGGTTTTAATAAAATATGAAGAATTTTGTGAGTAGTGTAAGAAGTATTTTGGTCAGCTTAGTACTCTGCAGAGGACTATTTTAATAACAAAAATGCATGGAGACGTTATTTATAAATAAATCTACAAGAATTTATAGTCGCTACTACTCGTTTACTTCTTGAAACCGGCGTTGCAATAAATTTGACAATTCAAAAACTTGGATAAATTATATCCTGAATTTGAATTTGTTAAATATTTTTTCTTTCAAAGGCTAAGTTTAAAATGTAAAAATAGTTTATTAGTCGTAATTTTTTCGGGCGTATTATTGCTGTAATAATGTCGTGGTTCTGGAGAAAATCCTAATCGGACATTATCGGGACAGCAAAACTTGTAACGGTTGCTGTAACACAGCAAGGCGAGGGTGCTAAAGGCGTCCCTCTCTAGGACGCGCTTATAATTATTTTAGAGGCATTCTGTCAAAGATCTTTAGTGTTAGCCTATAAAAAAAAGCATTTTTTATCATTTGCACCTAAATTGATTTTCAGTGTAGTATAAAGGATTATTATTAGAATAGACATTAATTGTTGTATTCGCATTTAGATATAATTGTAATGTATTTTTAATAATTAAAAAAAATGTTTTTTCAATAATAAAAATTAATTATTTCTTACGGTTTCTTGCAAACAACACATGAGTATTAACTATATATCGATTAATTATTATCACTGGATAAAATTTATAATAAATTGCCTCGTAAGGTCGTCGTCCGGAATGAAATGAATAAATTAATTGTGTTTACACAAAATGTATTTCATTTTATCTAGGAACACACGATGTGTGAGCGTGTATGGGATAATTACAGCTATCAATCTCAATATTCTTGGCGTAAAAATTGATTAACGGGTCACCACAACCCAGCACCGAGAGGTCGAGTCAACTTAATTTCCACATTTTAGGGCCAGTGTTGGTATTAAAAATATGCAAATATTATTAATATATTTATTAGTAAGACAAGATTTACGAACATTATTTTCTGTTTTGCATGATAATAAAAGCAATGTTGCTATAATAAAAAAATGTAAAAAGTCGAACGTATGGATAGGACTTTTTTGTCGAAGATTTTTAGTTAAAATGACAGATCTCTTAAACCTACAGTCAATAATCAAACAGTCAAAATTATTCTCTGCCATTACGTATTATTTTATATTTTCTCTTGTAGTCTTGTGAGGAGCACATAGAAGACAATTTGGCATTTATTCATTCAGTAATTAACAACTAAACTGAATATTGATTTGGTTTAATGTTGTATATAATTATTTTAAGATTAAAGTTATTATTTTTAATTACATGTGGTCATAACTAATTCAAAGGTAATTTAAACGTGGGGCGTACACACCCCACATGGTAGGAAACGCGATAACGGACAAAAAAATTCGATTGACCTTTTGATTGTTATATGGAAATATAAATGTTGCATACAAGATGTGTAAACTGAATCATGGATATTGAATATTTGTATTGAATTGTGTATTGAAAAGTAAGTCGAACGGAAACACGTGAATTGAAAATGACTAACGAAGTTATTTTTATATAGGGCAATATTATTTGTAACATCTCTTATATAGGTTGACAAAACTTTTGCTAGCTGAATTTATCGAATAAGCGATTAATTTTTTTATAGAATAACTTCTCTTTACATAATTACCTTTTACCCGTTATGTATATTATTTATGTACACTCTATAATTATTTCTTACGAGTGATCATATGCAAGGATATGTATTCATTTGTATGTACATTTAAAAAAAATGCTTTGTTTCATTTGATGTACATTACCTTCGTTTTCGTCTCGTCTTTCTTAAGTAAAGAATAATTTTTTTTTACTATTCTTTTTACGCACCACTACATTCATCTCTGCCCAACCCTCAAGCGGACGGGTAGAAAAATTCCATTTGGAATTAAAAGCCACCATATGCACAAATTTGTGCATTTAAGCTTTAGATAAATAAATAAATAAAACTGACTGATTAGTTCTCAACACCTATATACATTTATTGTACGCTTGCTTTGCAAAAAAAAATTATGTCGTAAATCGAAATTAGATTTTACAATCCTTTTATAAACTATTGCTACATAACGTTGAGATAGAATATGATGTTTCGCAATGACTATGTTTGCTAAATATACCAACCACAGATTACATATTGAAAAATATATAACAAATAAATGGTTATAATAATAGATATACAGTGTGAAACAAACGTAAATAAACATTCGATTGAGTTTTATAGTCAATAAAATACACGAATTTAAATCGAACAAATAGAAAGGAAAGATGACTAATGCGAACAAAGATCCATTGTGTGTATACATTAAACAACTCGTTTTTAATGAAATTCTGTGAAAAGCAGCATGCAATAAACAATAAAAGCATAATCGCGCCTATGATATAGAGTGACCGCTTAAGACAAAAGTTTCTTCCAGTCTAGACATAGAAACTTGTGTATATATCCAAGTATTCGTTACATATAATGTATTTTAAAACTTACCAATCTCCGTATGTCATAAATATAGCACAAATATGAAATCAATTTACTGAGAAACCTCATCACACATCATCACACATTATGTTTATACAACGTAACTGTGCATTATAACAATACCGTATAATGATACCTTTAATAAAGGAAAGTATTG
Source organism: Pharmacophagus antenor (assembly GCA_018245475.1). Classification (NCBI taxonomy): domain Eukaryota; kingdom Metazoa; phylum Arthropoda; class Insecta; order Lepidoptera; family Papilionidae; genus Pharmacophagus; species Pharmacophagus antenor. The sequence goes on from DWQX01005492.1 coordinate 6,495, forward strand.
AAAACATTTACACCGTGGAAACTGACAATTGGTTAAACAATTGTTATTTGTAGAAAAATATTTGCTTTTCCAACCGACGGTTGCATTTGAACACTATAGAACGGCGTATATGTAACCATATACAAATATGTTTAAAACATATACAAATATATTTATTTTCTTTATTACACGAGTCAAAACAGGAAGTTAATCTGCTGATGAAATATAATCAACTTTATCTTTTACAATAGATAATGTCACAAAATGTAAAATTTCAACAAGTTTTTTTAATAAGTTGTTTTATCTAATAAGTTTGTGCTTGACCTAAATCGCATGTGGTTTTAAGTGAAAACGCGGTTTTAAGTAGTAAAATGCACAAACTTATATACAGACTTCACGTATTTAAATGTATATGTACGTAATAAATTATCATTATACTATTATAGCTTAAATTGTGTACAGTAGACTTCTCGGATTTTTTATCAGCAAAGGGCCAACACTTTATATAATTTCCACCTGATTTTAAGTGACGACGTAGCCGTAGATTGTGAATCGTGCTCGCCCGGAATACTTCTAGCTCCCATGTGTACGACCGCCGGAACACAGCATATGGTGTTATGATCGTGATTGAGGGTGGTAGTTAGTCAAACCCTACTATAACCCAGACTACTGCTCACGTGGCGAGAATCGCAACAGGAACTGCCGTGATACATTGGAAGCGGTAAACGATTGCTACGGAAGTATTGGACGTCATTATTATTCATTTTATGTCATGACCGCCACTTGGTATAATTAATTGATGTTGGTATTTGTTGCGCCAGTTATGCCGACCTTCCGTGGACTGCGGCGATGCGTCGTGGCGGGGCCGGTACATCCAGCCCCACGAGTACCAGTGCACCGGCAGCCTCACGGAGAAGTTCAGCGACATGCACATGTCATTCCTCAGCGGGCACTCGGCGTGGTCCGCCTACACGATGGTCTATTTAGCCGTAAGTAATGAAAGATGGAAATAATATATTGTTATTTTATTACCCAAATACGGAACTGCTGGTTGTTGACGTAGGAATAAGCTTACATTATCGGAGTAATGTCATGGGTAAAATTAGAGATAACTAACCACGTGACATATTCAGTAGTGTGTGCTAAGAAATTTCGTTTCAAAAATACTCTAGGCTCATCCAAGTGAATATGTATCGCATAATATAGTAAGCATTATTTTTTTTAAATTACATTCCAGCTTGAACTGGTAACGGAAAATATACCAAGTCTCAATGTTTTACAATCGAATTACAAGTAGGTAAAAATATACATCATGTGAATAATTCTTAATGATCTGGTTAGGGCGGCGGAGAGCGGCTGGATGAGGAGAGCAGAAGACCGCATATGGTGGGAGGCATTGGGGAAAAGCAGGTCCAGTAGTGGACTGAAAGAGGCTGATAACGTTGATTAAATCTTTGATCTAACAAACAAAAATTTGTTTTGTATTTGCCGTAAAATAGATAGGCATACTAAGGCGCGGCGGTGGCGGTATACGGGTTCATAGTTCCGAATTTCATATAACAATATCATTTCAGAGCACAGATTATATTTCGCACATTTCTCAGTTTTTATCACAAAAAAGTAAATACTACGATAACTGCGTTTACTTTCACACATAATACTTATTGTCTCTAGTTGTACTTGGAAAGGCGCATGGTGTGGCGCGGGACGAGGGTGCTGCGCCACACGCTGCAGTTTCTCGCCGTGATGCTGAGCTGGTTCACGGCGCTCTCCCGCGTCTCCGACTACAAGCATCACTGGAGTGACGTGCTCGCTGGTTACTTCCTTGGGCTGACGCTCGCTGTTCTTGTGGTGAGGGAGTATAATTATATTTACTGCTTTCGCGGCGCAGACTACGCCCCTTGCCTTGTAAGAAAGATCCTAATTCGATTGCGGAGCCGCATAAATAAATGTTTTTGGTGGTAACAGTGGTGCGCCTAAACGGTAAACTCGACGTCATAACTATATATCTACATGAAAAGAATATTAAAACATGAAGTGATTTTCCGTTTTTTTTTAACATTATCTTATTGTTTGCACTTTGTACTTGTTTAATTAAATATAATGTACTATATTGCTTAAATTGGGTACGTTGGGCTCGTGGGCTTGTATGGCAATACCATCACTGGGTGGTAGAGTTGTTTCGAATCCCATAACAGCTCTTTGTACTATGGCAGTCGAATATTTAAATGTAGAGTATTCTAGGTAACCACACTTAAACATCGTGTTAAATGACATATGTAAGCCTATTATTAGTAAAATACATAATTTAATGTATGTATGTATACCTTTATAATAACTCTTTCGTCATGTTGATGGTACCCACCTGGTGTACCACCAAGTAGCGTGCCGTATGTTGTCAATGAACTCCCATAATTGCATTGCTATGTTCCGTTGGTGACACATACGTATATTTTTCAATGAACATATCTTACCGCCGTGGACTACATTTTCACTTAACATCAAGTGAAATTAAATTAAGCCGATAATCTACATCGAGAAAAGTTAAAATCTTTAGAGCGGCGTCTGTCTCAACTACTTACTGTCTCGCGGATTGATTAGTAGACAACGCTTATATGGAATAACTCGTCCGCCTGCTACTACGAATTTAAAGTGTATAAGAAAATTTTAATATAAATGTCATTTTGCAGTGGACCTGGGGAACTGATATCGTGAATCAGAAAAAGAAACATTCTCCGTTACCTCAACATGATATTGCGTTAGCTGTGCATCCACAAGCAGCTGTTCCAGCATAACGACCGCTGTATAGCTTTATTAATATTATTAAAGATAAACTCATCAGTAATGATAAGCAGAGATTTTACATAATTACGTAAAAATAATGTATATATATAATATATTTTTAATAGTGTTTCAATTTCTATAACAATGATGTAATTTCTGCTCATCTTTTTATTAAGGCTAATTAGTGTAGATAGTTAATTTAAACAAATTTGTAGCTAAAAATTAAGTTAAAAACCCTAACGTATACAATTTTATTATATTTATCAAACAAATTTTATTATATTATCATATCGGTACTTTTATTAATTTAATGTTACATTAATATGAAATAACACAATAAACTGTTAATTTTTTTACCAGTATAACGCCTGTCAAAAATTTATAGCAATAATTACTTGCGACAAAAGTTGTCAATATTATTTTAAAAGGCATGTTAAGAAATCGTTTAAAAAAAAACGTTAAATTTTAAACATTAAAAGAAAATTTTTAATTTTAGTCTTAATTTTAAAAGTACGGTGTACTTTCCTTGAGGACACGAATCTCCGAATCGCCCGATCATCATATAAAATAGCAGGCACGTTTTTCATGGAAAAAAAATTACTGTTATTTTTTTTTTCGTTGAAACTATTTACCAAATGGCACCGCAGAATATGAATTTAGAGACTATACAACATTTTTATTGTACATAAAATAATAAAATAAATAAACCCTTAACAAAGTCTGACCGGTTCTGTTATTTATAATGTTATATAATATCATAGTAATAATTTTAAAAGTAAAGGTTTCTTGTAATGTAAATAAAATAATTAAGAGAGTTATGTAATCTTCCTATAAAAAAAGTTTTTGGTGATGCCATCATAATTTTCTTTTATTAAAGTGAAATCTGTTAATAAAAATTAAACTGTTAACTAATACACATAATTGGATAAAATGTATAGAACGTTGTATAGTATATACAATAATATTTGGTCCACCGTTGAGCAGACACAAGGTTACCACCTTCGTAGTTTTAAAAATATAACAAATTGTTTATTATTTATTAGATAAAGTTAAAAATATTATTATTATTTATTAGTTCAATATACATCCTAGTCTTTTATAACTAAATACAAACATTTTTAAATGGATGTCATCTTTTTTTTAAACCTTTACACATAAAAAATCAATCACAATATGGTGATCAAATATTAAGCATTAAACTAGCTCATTGTCTAACTGCCTCAATGATGTATGTCCATGTAAATACAGAACTTCCAACTTCGGTTGATGGATTATGTCAGTTGTGAAGTTTGGATGATGAGAAGGTTCTTTCGAAGCAGTAATGTTAACTATTAAAGCAAATCTACAATCACAACAATGTTTTATTCGTCAGTCGAACATAAGAGACCCGAGAACGACTGATTAACTACCGTTATCACGTGAAACTGAATACAAGTGTTAACCCTTTAGCGAGCTCACGGATCGCCGGATCCGTGGGCCAGTTTCGATAAAGCTGTAATAGTCGTCAATAAGACTAACAGCGCATACTTCGCCGAATCCAGCGGCAGCCCTTTAGCGATAATTAACCTTACCACAATATCTGCGGCGGGATTTATGCAATATTTAGTTCAAAAATTATGAGCTCCAGATATTCTGGAAATAAGAGAGATGTATTAATTCCTTCTATAAATCTCTCCAATTAGTGAAGTTATGCTGTCAGTTTCTTTGTTTTTCGCGGCAAAAGCTCGATGGCAATTCATAGATGTTATATAGTTAATATTGTTGCTGTCAAATTCTGGTAACCGCTTCCGTCCTTACGAGAATTAAGATCTCATATCTTTTATGTTAAAGCAATAATCAAAGGTTTCAAAAATGCTACAAATCCCTTTGACAATTTATTCGATCCCGATCAAAACAAAACCTTTATAACATAAATTACATGATTTCATATTGTAATTTTTGTAATTGTGTAAGTAAACGTATATTATGTTAAATGCTAACTTTCGTGTCATTGTAATTGCCTCTACATGTTATCTATAATTTATCGGTAGTATGAATCAATTAAACATCGTAATATTAGGAATATGTAAATGTGCAGCGTACGCACAATAGCAGCAGTTGATATCGTTTTACTGATCTTATGAAGTGATAACATGAAAATCTCATGGCGATATTATTGGCATTAACGAAATGTGGATGGTCTATCTTGTAAAGTTTCCTATTTTTAGAAAAGATTATCGTGATATGCAAATACGAGGAATAAATAAGCAAATAAAAAAAACTTGGAATAGTAATTAAAAAAAAGGAATAAAATTAAAAGAGAATAAATATAAGCTCTGCGTAACTACTTTCAAGTCGTCGAAGTCTTTTCCTTGTTTCAATTTATTTTATTTTTGGTTCGTTTCAATACTTTTAAATGTATTATGTTGAAAATAGTTTAAAAAATTTTACATTTCACAATTAACATTTTTAAATTAACTTAAGCTTATTATTAAAATTACAATGAAATCAATATAAAGAAAAATTTACATAATTTTTTTTGTTAAATTCGAAAAAATCTTCTAGTGTTACAACTAAGTTAAATTTTTGGACCAAAAGTGAAACATTTTCCAACAAAATATTTTTCATCTCTGTGACAAATATTATGCTTCAGTATAATTTATGTCATATTCTAACGCTATTGTGTTACTATCTACAGTAAATTTATAATAAAAACCATATGTATAATACTACAATACATTAGAATTGAAGATGACTTCTTAGTCTTCACAGTTAATATTGAAATCTGTCTATATATATCTGAACCGTAAATTAATTATGATAGAGTTCCAATTAGCTTTTCGATGGGTGCATGGGAACGTCTTGTGATATTAGAGTTTACTTTCTCCGACGGACGATTTAGTTCGGAATGCCTCGACGTACTGGCCGCGCTGCTTCTCCATCGACGCGACAAAGAATGTAGAGTATAGAGGAGTCAAGTGAATCAAATTCATTTAAATAAATCCATCGATAACTTTATGAGAATATAATGTAATAAATATCGGTAGAACCTCAGTCTACTTATGATTACAATAAAGATCATTCTTTGTTAAGCACAATTAAGGAAGAAAATAACTCGAATTTTAAAAATCTACCAAAGAAGAGAAAAAATTGACCATATTTTAATTTCTTACCATTTAAATTAATCCCTTTTAAATATTACTGCTACCATAAGGCTTGATTGCAAGTTTATTGATAGAATATGTTTGTAATAATTTTAGACGATAGCGTAAAATGTGTTAAAAAAGAAGTTAGCCATCAAGAACCCTTCGAGGAGAAGTTTTCATAGAAATGATTTCTCAAATCTTAAGTACAATTTGGTACAGTTTAATATGTCTAAACGTAATACAAATTTCACGGTGTTATGGACGAGTGCGTCTCCAAGGGAGTAAGAAGGACAATTTATTACTTATTATTGTCATTTCGTTGTATGAAATAATAACACATTTTGATTGTATGATTATCGGGAAAATTCTTAGATTCGAATGATGTCAGTCGCTGTTAGTCTTGTTGACAAGGTTTACATCTTCTTTTCGATGGCTCCACAAGCTAATGATTGGCTGACAACATTCGTTGAGGACGGCTATGAATAGAGACTGATGAGAGGCA
>DWQX01005493.1:0-12882 GCA_018245475.1 Pharmacophagus antenor
ATATATATATATATTTTTTTTTTTCTATACCTACTATTTCAATTCTATTAAATCTGGAGTATTTTGCACCATCAGTTTCATGGTTATATTTAATGATAAATTGGGTTCATATACAAAACACAAACTTTAAAATAGTAAACCATCTTTTATTATGAGGTAGGAAAATAGATTTGTAATCTGGAGCTCTCGAGAGATAATGGAATAACGCCGTCACTGTGAATAGCTTCTTGTAGGATTCCAGGGAGAAGCATGTCACTCATAGCGCCTTAATTATGGGGCATTAAGGTGTTTTCATAGTGCATATGAAAATGTTAACGAAAACAATGACAATGGCTTATAATCAATGTTTCAACTTTTAAATACATATTTTTTCTCCAAGTAACACATTGAATTTTAACGCTTACCACATAAAAAGGTAAAAAAAAAATTACTTCAAAAGTAATAATAAAATTTCTAAAACGTACACACAGATCAGTTTTGAATGAATTGAAACGAAATTGCCCTATTGATAAATTAATGATTAATATTTACTATTATATTTTTGCACATTCTTTATCACTTTGTAATTTGTTAGAATATTGCAGCGGCGACGGATATATTTACAATATTGTAATTATTTTAACTTGTCATTCCCCTATGTCTAAAAACTAAACTTTATTTTATCAAAACATGTATAAAATATTATTTTGATATATTTTTTTTCCGTTTCGTGTCCTTAGTATTGCAGTTAAACTTTATGTTATTGACAAAGAAAAAAAAACAAATTTTTTAATAAGCAATCAAGCAAAAAAAAAAAAATGATGTGGTAAAAAATTTGGTACTTAAAAAAAATTAAGATTCGCTGTTAATAGTATACTATTGTATAATTATATTCTCTATTTAGCTAAACAAAAATTTAGCTTATTCCATAGGTGTTCCGAGTTAGCTCATTTACGCATATTGTTTTAATCTTTTAACACTAAGTCGATAATAATCTTTTTATTTTATTATTAGCGTGAGTTTTATATCCTTCTAGTCCATTTTACTAATTTTACTTTTGAGGTTAAGTTAAACAGTCATTTAGCTGTTATACATAAAGCAAGAGGAGAGGTGAGGCAAGTTGTTTGTTTGCAATCAGTTTCTTGCCTCCGTAAAATTACCTCCACCGTCATAAGCGCAGTAATGAGCTCTTAGTGTGACTGATTAAAGCGTATACATGTCACAGGGTTTTGTACCTTGGAAAAGTTTACAAGCCGATAAAAAACGTTATTTAAAAATGCATTGTGCTTTTTTAAATAACGTTTTAATTTTTTTATAGCATTATTAAATTTACTCGGAAGCAAGTATACGTTATGGTACATTTTAGAGATGATATCAATAAACAAACAAGGAAACATTAAGAGAATACATAATATTATAAACAAACTGCTATCGTAGAACAAATTACAACAGAGTTCTAATTGCTTAAATAAAGTTGCTTCAGTACTTCTTGGCCAAGCTGTGTTGCTTTTGTATAATTTTCTCAAAAGCACAACATATCTCGATAGATCGATGAAAGGTATATAGAGTTGGTTTCATTTTGTCATTGTATATTAAATGGCGGTAATAGAATAATCATGTTCAATAAAATTAATGATTATGAAATACAGATTAGTCAACTCTATTTAATGTTATTACTTTAATAATGGTAATGAGAAAATATTTTTGCGTTATCTAAAGACTTATTTTCATATAATTTTTCTAACATATATTATTTTTTTTTTAAATTATGTGTAAAGAAGTTTATCCAAATGTTTTTGTGGAAATAAAAACAACTCGTCCTATATTCAAATGAAGTTACTCGATGTTAGTCTTTTTGACGACTTTTACATTTTCACTGGACTCAGGGCTCACGACTCCAATTATTCGTAAGCTATTTAAAAAAAAAAGACGAGACCAGAGAGGTTACCTGAGATAGCTGCGCGCTAGTATCTCAGAAGAAGAGTGATAGCTTTTTGTGAGGCAAATTATGTGGTCGTTGGAAATTGGGGCGGGCCCTGTCTCTGACTATCGTGCACCAGGGTCGCGATCCGCGGGCGGTGAGAATCACCACATAATTCGAGTGTATCTTGAATACGCGGTGAGCGAGCCTATTTGGCGCCTCACTAGGCGGCGAGTGCGGCGGATGATAAGTATCGTGTGTCGATGTGTGGTATCACAAATCTATTCATCGGCTTAATTTATATGTGGAGCTCAGCAACTTAGTTCAAAGTGGTCGTGATAGGGGGGCTAACGACGCTTTAAGTACGCTTGTTTCACGGTAACATTAAAGGGAATGATACAAAAAGAGGGAAATGGTCCCCGGCAGTGTGCCGGCAGCTAAAGAGAATATTAACAAGCAGTTTTACCCCCGCCACGCGTCCTTTGCACTATGAACTTTCTAAACGGTGCGTTTTTAGTTTCTTTTGTTCTAAAATGAGAAATTGTACGATGTTGTTGTTATTTTTAGTCCTTGTTACATATAGATTTATTCTTGAAATTATTTAGTTCAGTAACAAGTGATTAACACTTGATAATTCTATACCTAATTTTTTTTTATTAGAATATAAGTATACGACCAGTGGTTGAACATTGATTTAATTTTATTTTTGGAAAAGAATATGTATTTATTTATATATTACTTTTTCATAATAATATATTTTAAAAATATAATGAAGATTTTTATTTAAAAATACAATAAATTGTTTTCCTTTACACAATATATTGTACGCTGCATTCTAAATTATATAGTTCAGTAACAGTAGTAGGAGTGCAATCCTGACATTATGACTGTTTTTAAATTTAATGACTGTATGTTTTTAATTATAACTTAATTATAAGTTTTTGTTATCTCTAGATTATTTTCTCGACTATCATTTACTCGTAAATTGTCATAAAAACAAATAGTTTAGTTAAAATACTGCAGTAAGTACAGATTGCATTTGTATGTTGTTTCGAAAATAAAGATAACGGAGTTGAATTATTTCGATTTTTCTTTCGCTGTTACCTTTTTTTTATTAATTTGTAGATGTAAAACTTAGAAGACTTAATTGATCTGGTAACACAAGATGAATGGTTAACACAAAATATTCCTTATAGCCTCGTGTTTAGTAAGATTAATATTAATTAATTTTAGTAACATCAAATTAATTTTGCGGTTTTATGGTTGCCTTTTTCCTAAGATTTAACATAGTTTCAATCCACATTTTAGAGTTTATATACTTTTGAAGATAAGACTGTATGAAACACATTACGTACGTCTTAATCCGCTCTAAAATACATAAGTCCGGTAGAAGCTCTTAAAAGGGATGAAGCAAAATCAATTTCACCTAAGTTGTTTTTATAAACATTTAACGATACAGATATTGTATGAAATAAAGTAATCTTTAATATGCAATTATATTTTATTTTGGTTAGTTGTTAAAATATTGAAAAATACTTACTTAAGTTTTTTGTAATAAAAACGTGTGCTTAGTTTAGACGGTCGGGTGTAATTCTTTAGTCCCCATAAGTTTTTTTTCCAAGAAAAACTGATATAAATCCATAAATTTGCAGGAAATCCACAATACATTTTTTGCAATAATTATGAGTGGCGCATTTTACCTCTTAAAATAATACTCTTTTATTTACAAAAAAATAAACAAAGAAACAGCATTAACAGTTATTAAGTTATGCAATTCTTACTTTTCCGCTCTTAAGGTTGACATATTATTGAAACATTTACGAAACCATCATTGATAATTCTGCGTTCCTTAATGATGAAAATTTATTGTTAAAGAGCTTCCAGTTTTAGAAAAAAAAAGGAAGAGTAATGTTGTTTAGTCATTGTTTGCCTATCATATTTATATTTATAAGTATTGGCAATGGATATTGTTATTCGTTATATAGTACAGATAATCTGTATGAACCGCGGCCTTATGCAACATTGTTTCGCATTTTAGCTGTTTCAAATTTACCTTAATACCACGTTATGAAGTCTGCGCGCTCCACACCTCTTCCGTCCGAAAATGTGCAATATCATGGTTTATTCTGTCACGTAATTTCCTAATCAACAACGTTAAGCTTCGCATAGAATAGTGTTTTAATAGTAAGCAAATTTTCATTTGTCTTTTTACCACTGTCGCGTTAAACTGTTTAATAAAATAATATATACCGTAAAGGGAATATCATATTTTTAAATCAAATGTATGTTTAATCGCCTCTCTGTTGCAAAAGTTAATCTCTAAACTTGTAATTCGGGTGTCCCTGCTTAGAGTTGGGATAAGTAGACATAAGTAGTAGAGGAGTTTTCCTCCAACGTGTTCCCGCCTTGTCGTGGCGGAGGGGCTTAGTAACCGTAGCCTGGACACCCACGGTGAAGAGAAGAGGAATCCACCTGGCTGGCCCGAGGCGTAGGGCTGACCCGGGGAGGCCACTCCAGGCGGGCTTGGAAGGCCTGCCATGGATGTGTGCTGAGTGGTAGCGGGGGTAGCGTGCATTTCGCTGTCCGTTCGGCCGGAGTGGAATCGCGGAGGGAGAAGAGTCTCGGTGTTACGTTGCCGCTTTCCCAATCCTCCGCGACTAAGCGGTGTCGCACCGCATATGCGGCGGTGGTGGGGCTGCGGGGGCAGCGTGCAATCCGCTGCCCTTGCGGCTGTGGTGGAGTCGCGGAGCGAGAGGAGTGCCGGTATAACGTTGCCGCTCTCCCTATGCTCCTCGACTAAGCGGTGTCGCACCGCAGATGCGGCGGCGGAGGGGTTGTGCTTTCGTGTGCTCGTCCTTTCGGCTTCCTTGGCCTCTGGGTGACGGACTTTGGGGGAGACAGGAAGGTGCGCTGTGTGTTTCAGTGCACCTTACTAGGAGGGGATAGGGGAGGTTTATCTGCCCCCTGAGGAGGGGCTGCACATTGCGGCCAGCGCTGGTGGGGTTACGGAGGTGTGTGTAAGCGTTCCCGTGAATCTACCCTAAAGCGCCAAAGATTGAACAACGTGGGGGTTTTAGTCGGTGCAAGTCCGACTTAACTTGTCTTTGCCCTTGCGAAGGCAGGTACGTGAAAGCATTCACTCCGCGAAAACAAAAAAATTAGCTGGATGGAAGAATTTCTTCGAACCAGCTTGGCCAGCTACCATCTTAAAAGTCAAACCGCCCACCAAGGCAGCAGTGTTGTGTTCCAGCCATTGTTGTATTATTGACGAGTGCACTTCTCCATCTTAAGATTCATCGTCTATTCACATTATACGTTGAAAACGAACGAAATTGAAAACCATTTTAATTTTTTAATGAATTTACCAAATGTAATATGAATTGTAAGTGGTTTTTCATAAATAGATATATTCCTTTAGATTAGAAGGTACTCGTTATAGTGAAACAATATTTTATTTGAAAAACTAAACTATTCATGTGCCATCCTGAAGGCTGCAAATTGTCAACACGTTACAAGCGATCCGGTTGAATAGATAGGGTGCGTATAGAAACTAGAGCGCTCGCGACACTCGCGGTGTACCGGGAAACGTGTCAATTAGTGCGAAACGGGTTCAAGTGTTCCGGGTTCGGATTCAAAGACTCCGAGCACAATTTAAAGCTAAACCTGAAGCATAGTTCGGATACTCTCTTTGATACGCATTAGAAAATAGTTACCATACTTAATGTTAACTTGCTGCCATAACAGTATTGCTGTGTTCCTACATGTAATCATGATAAATGCAGTTAAAAAAGACAATAAGTTAACATGATGTTAATTGACAATGAGGCTGAAGATCTTGTCGATAATATTCTATCTCTTATAAATATAAATTAAACAGAAAATTAATTTGTAAAGTCCGCTTTGTTTAATCGCAATTACTACGACTAGAATACAATCTCAGCGTGTTTCCCTACTATACATGGCATCTTTAGGAGATATTACGGCTTCGACAGAGTGACGTTATCTACATCGTGCTCTCGAACTTCTGCCATTAAACAAAGCGTAAATTAGCAAATTAATTTGTCCTGTTACTGAGGCATGGAGTTCCATAAAGTGACAGTTGAATTAATAAATTATATATGTGACAAACAAAACATGATTTTATGGCGATTTGATGACGATATTACAGTGGCCAAGCCGATTTGGAAAATTTCTACAACTCTTCAAACCAGTCTCAGTCGGAGCTAAACTGAGCAAGTTTATGTTTTTTTATTATTAAATATATTTTATTTAATCGTAGTAGTTGGTTACAAATAAAAAAAAATATCTTGAAAAAAGAAAGCGCAGTATTTTTTAAAACTGTAATTTTTCTGAATATGGCCTATAAATTATTTTTTTAAATACACACCATACGAAAGGCATCATTTAGTTTTTCGGATGCTTTTTATGTTGCCATTAATTGAATGTTGATTTGTATTCACCTACGAGTCGACTACGATAACAAATTGATGGATTTGTATGTTTCGATATGCTATGCTCGTTTATCAATTATAAAACGATGCATCCAATTAGAGCACTTGTGGCGCGAGCGTCGGCAACTGATGTCACTGGGAAACGAGGACACGCACGCCACCAAATAACTACTGCATTCAATAATTATGAGTATAAGGTTTTATAAAGTATTTTCCATTATTATAAAGTAATAAAGGGTGCAAATAATTTAAAACATTTACACACTTAATTACTTTATAACAAAATAAAAAATTGATAATAGTGTGGTAAGATAAAATGGTGGGTGCGATTCATAAGAGTTGTTATATGCGGTTTTAAGAAAATATGTTTCAATATACTTATTAGAAAATAGTATATATTTATCTTGGTAAATTTCAAAGATAACTCTTTTGATATATTCGTAGTGAAATTGCTATGACATTTTAAAAAATAGTGTTTTCTAATAATTGTTTTCCGTTATTTATCAGTCGTCATTTTCACATTTCGTTGATGCATAGCTAATAGAAGCCGGAAAACATAATTTTGTGTCCTTACTCGATATACTGACCTGAATATAAATAGTTTTAAAATGATTATAAACTTTAACTTTTATATTATTGGTAGACGTTTGAAAACGTAGCAAAATTGTGCCTTCATAGCTGGCGACTGAATATCGATAGCACTCGATCGCAGATAATAAAAACTTAACTTCCAGTAAAGTGTCGTAAGTCGTTACACTTTTATATCAAACAAGAGGAACGAAAGGGCCTTTTATAAAGACTCGGAAATTTCTTTTCAAAACTTCAAAGTCCAGAATTATTTTTATATTTCTTAACTCCTATACTTAATTTTAAATTATTATCCTGTGCTATTTAGACACGTTGCAAACATTTAAGTGTTAAATCGTATGTGTTTACAATATATCAATAAAATATAGATGGTCACTCGATGATTAAGTGGGTACAATTTAGGCGTTATTTTTACAGCAAAAAAATTCTGTACTGTGTAAAATTATTTTGTAAAATATTGTCAATAATTAAAACGTTTTTTCGTGAATCAACATTTTAATCAAATTACTTACTGATATGTAGAGACATGAGATGTTTCTATGTGACTTGCTTTATAGCGTTGATTGCGTAGTGTTTATGGTTCCGTACTCGAAAATTGTGTCATTTGGAATCCTATTAATGAGACTCCGCCGTCGGTCTTTTTGTTCGTCTCTCAGCAGGTTCTACCTCATGAACCGTAATAGGTAGAAAGTGAAAATTTTCAAAGACTGCATATAACATATATAGTCCCTGAAAATTTTAACATAAATTATAACTTTGTACCTAAATATTTTATAATAATAAATATTTATTGCCACTATAGCAATAAATAATACAAAATAATTTTTTTTACAACATACCTAATTTTCTGAGCATTTATGGTACGGACCCCTTCGTTGTATGAGTTTGACACGCACTTAGCGATTTATTCATTCTTAATTTACCATCCAGATTTCACTATTCATATGGTCCTGGATCGAACTAAGTACCAGTCGATTTGGTGTAATGCGGACGCGTACATTCGTGATCCACTGCGCCATGGAGACAGTCGAACACAAAAATTAAGTTATGAGACTAAATATTGTTAAATAATCTTTTTGCTTCTTGTCTTGAAGACATAAGATGTTGAATATTTAATATAGATGCTATAGATTGAAAAGCCTTGTTAATTTATTTTTAACAATTATAAGTTTCATGAATAGAACGGAATAAGCAGAACAAATTAATTGGTGTTCAGCAAACAGCTTGTTCCGATCTTTTTAATTTGCATTTCCTTCATAATTTATTAATTAACGAACTCTGCTTAGTTGCAATAATATGAAAATCTTTAAATATTGATTTGTAAAAATGATGTAAAGCGGTTATTATTGTTGTATTTCTTGTCGTTTATTTTTCATAAGTGAAAGGTACTTCATACATTGACAGAACGAGAATAAACTATAAAAAGGTAATAAAATTAAAATGTGGACTACTTTGTGGCATTTTCATCAATGATAATTATTTCCTTATTTTTTAATTAAACATTTTGTTTAAAATTAAACAACAAAAAGTTAAGAATACATCTTATATAAGGAGGATGAGTAACTGTGTAATGTAAATATAAAAATAAAGATTTCCATTTGCTTTAAGATTTCTGGTTGTCGCAGTATCCATCCTAAACAAACATTCAAGAAAGTAATGAAATGTCATTGTAGTATGTTTTTTCGTACGTACTATTTCTGCGAAAATTCGCTAAATTAGTACGTATGTGAAACAAAATTAAAGTATTTACATTAAAATGGAGAAACGTGTAAATATATATTAGGGATGAATACTAAGACAATCTGAGATATTCAGTTCAAGTCGATGAACGTTTTTATTCTTTTTACCTTCTTTATACAAGATATATTCTTATCTTTTTTTTGTTCAAATCAAACATTGCAATGAAAAAATAAATAAGAAAATAATTATCATTGATGAAAATCCGTCAAGAAATTACTTGAAAAAAATTACGACGTCACATAGATTATTACATGTTACGTTTATGTTTAATACATATGAAATTCTTATATCCAATAAATTTTTACTTTAAAATTCTTAATTAAACGTAATTTAGGAATTTTAAGGATTGAGACGATGCATCCATTATTTACAAGAACAATTATCAAGTATAATTTAATTTAATTCTCTGCATTGTTTAAATTTTGATGGATAATAGGGAACAATAAACGAAAATAAGAGTAGCAACAAAAATCCACCGAGGAAAATGTTCCACTGTACTGGAAAATGAGGAGGAAATTAAATTTCAAGATACTGCCGCGACACTTGACGCGACGTAATAGGTTTGACAACTCGAACGCCGTCATAATGAAAGAAAAATGTTTGTCTCCATTTTCATTTATTGCATAAGAAAAGAACGTATAAAATTATGTTTTTCTCTTTTACGTAAATTTTATTTTCAATATATTTTTGAAATTGTTTCTAAATTATTAAATAATGTTGTATTATATTCATACTGAATAGATTTTTGAATGGCTACGTAATGAAAATTAAAAATAATTGTTTATGTCTAGTTTCTGCGCCTATCTATAATTTCGTTTCATGATGTTTAGTTAATCTAAACTACGTTTACAGTTATTTAAATTGCTATTTAGTACAACTAGGTATATTTTGCGCGCAACTTTGGATAAATAAAAATATGTCAAAAGAATATTTAATAATGCTTATAATTTATAGTCAATTATGTTTTTATTGTACATATATAGGTAAAAAAAAAAAAATACTGTTAAACGGTATGATTGAAAACATAGGAATAACATAGTTAATATTTATGTTTTCGAAACGTTTTTTTAGGTATTTAGTAATAGTTTCAAAATAAAAGCAGATTTACTTTATTAATCCTACTTTAAACATAATGAACGTTTTCTATTTCGCCTCAGTTTGTTGATGGGCACCCACGACGTCGTTTACCTAACCATTCTAAATTGATCCTTGACGGAACGTGTTAAACAAACAAGTTATGGCCATTAAAAGACCACTGAAAGCTGGTTACTTCGCCGCCTACTAGCGATCAGATCCATTGTCTTGTGCCGCTTATCTATCCATTATTTATAATGGTTTAGATTGTGCATTTTTACACCTACGCGAGTCATAAAAGAGATGTTAATAGAATGATCTTAGATTTCCTTAGAGATATTTTAATGGGTCTGTATTAGAAATACATTTGACATGGAAGACAATCATAAGAACTAGTCATGTGTGTAATTTCATTACGATTTAGACATTATATTAATGTATCGTCGTAGGTGTAAATTTACTGTCATTTACGAGTGAAGAAAGTCGACGATAGATTGTTTTTATTTATGTGTTACTGGCACGTTCCTTTCTGCTATGAAAACGTAGTAACACGACTTTTTAAAGTGATATTTATTATTTAATGAGATGTTGTAGTAGGGAAGGAGAAATAAAAGTATCATATTTTGTAGACAAACCAAGCCACAATAACATTGTAATGGGCATAATGTGTCATTGAATTTTTAAAGGTAAATAAGGTAACTTGCAAGCTGTAGCTCCCAATAACGTATTAATCCTTTACTAGTAATAATAAGTGTTATAACTATAAATAAAAAATAAATAAATTCTAGCTGCCAAAGCAAAGGTATCTGAGTATATTTTTAAAATAGCGGTATTGCAGCATTTCTAATTTTAATAATTGTTTAAGAAAACGGAGGTTACTATTGGTAAGAAAAGCAGTCATGAACATGCCCGCGGACCGCCCACGACAGCCACACTTCAAATTTGTTCTTCGCCCGTTACCTTCTAACGTGGCCGATTAATGTTTTCGTTAGGCTAATGAGACTCTTGTGATGATACTTAATCGATGATGAATGGAGGTGCAGCGATGTTGTCTTAATTTTCTAAAAGAAAACGGAATTGAAAATCGATCTAATCTATCATTCAGCATTAATTGGAATCGAAAAGTGGAGTGTACCTATTTTTACTTGTAAATAATCATATTTTTAAATAAATTATAATTGGTCAGTCTCTCATACATAAAATCTTTTTCTCGCAATACTTTCTGTGTGACCTGGTATGGTAGATATGTTATAATATTTAATTTATTGTTTTTTGTACTTATATTTATTAAAAATAAAAATATAACATATGCATTTCAAAGAGTTTTGGTAACACAAATTAAAAATTATATCTAGAACCTAAACGGTTAAGTGAAATTTGTTCCTAAACTTGAAAGAATCGTGTAACGATAAAATCGTTTCCTAAAATTGAAATTCCTTGTTAGCAAAAACCTTTGCAGTAAATTGATTGCGAGTCTTGGAGTCTATACAGAATATTTAACGAACCGCGAAGAATCGGACAATAGTGAACCGCGGGAAATCTAGGTTCAACAACCGTGAGACGATAGTCGTTTGAGAGTATTTGGTTTTTTCCAAATTAAGTTTTATACTCTGAGGTCTCGTTTCAGAATCGAATGTTATATTTTTAAATATATGAATATGTATACAAACAAACGGAGAGTAAAAAGTAGCGAAACTAAATATTAATACTTTGAGTGATAATACAAAAGTCCATCGTCTTCTTCTATCATTGGTGATTACACTTAATGGCAATATTTCACACACAGAAATATATTTTTCAGTTAAAAGTTAGTGTAGAATTTAGTACTTTTCTAGGTTTAGTATTTTTATAGGTACAATTTATACGGTATACTACTTTATAGAACGTTATTTTTCGTTTACGAAACATCCCAATAAATATTTAAATTGAAAATAGATACATGTCGTTACTTGTGTATGCTAACATCTTGTTTGAGTGCTTTTATAACGGTTACATTTAACGACCCTGTAATCTAGACGTAATAAATTAGAATACTATAGATATACATTTCTATAATAGTATACCTACTGGTGTAATGTATTAACATATTTATTAAACTTAGTAAAACTTGACGGTTCACAAAGAAATCGCATTTTTATTCCCTTAAAGTGTCTTATAAATGAAACACTAATTTATTTCTGATTAATGTTAAAGTTAAACTTAAAATAATGTGTAAGGAAAGCTGCGATTAAAATTTCTATTTATATAATATGCGTATATAAGCAGAGAATATTGGGATTAGTCTTTTCATTTGATCAAACCATCTCACAATATATTTGATGAAATATCCCAACAATATTTGCGTTTCATTATTTTTTCAGCGTTGACCTAGTGAAAACTTAAGAGAGTATGACATTTCCGGAAAATGGGATTCAATATTAAAATTTATGTACACCATCATGTGTAACCAATCAATAGGTGCTGTAGTAGATAAGGCACATAAAAACAAAATGCTCGATTAGTTAAGAAAGTAATATATAGACACTTTTACGTAAAAAAATTAAAAGATTACACTACTATTACTACTATTGACCATTACATGTATATAAAAAAGTATTGACAAAATGTTTAATTAATATCAAATCTATACAATCTGAGCAATGTTGAACAGTTATATAAATGAACGATGGGCATTAGAACATTTTTGTGTAATATTCTTTGCGGAGCGATAACTAGCGTCTTAAAAATTTTATCGTATTGCGTAAATCAGAAATCTAGTGAACTAGAAAAATGTTGCCAGTACTCTTATTAATTACCGACTTAATATTTATAACAACTGGTTATTTACCACCATATGGCGCACTAATGGTCAAAGTATTTATGAAATACATTTTTTTTCCACTTTATTGATAACTATTTTTAGTAACCTTTAATTAAGGGATAATTATATTACTTTAAATTATCACAGAAATCTTTTTCTAATAATGTTACGTTAACTACACTGAAATGAAGAGTTTTTGTACGTCGTAGTGCCGAAGAAAAGATGTTGCCAGACTGTGTAGTGCCAACAGTAAAACATGGTGGAGGCTCTATTATGGTCTGGGGATGTTTCTCTGGCTATGGGACCGGAGATTTGGTTAAAATTGAAGG
>DWQX01005494.1:0-12881 GCA_018245475.1 Pharmacophagus antenor
ATAGCCCGGTTACCAAGATTGGTCAAAAAAGTTATAAAAAGTAAGGGAATATTTTTCGACGAAAAGTTAGTTTAAATTAAATATTTTTTTTTATTAATAATAATGGCAATTATTGCAGTTTTTAAATTATTTTATGTTACATAACAAGTTCCCTATTTAATAAAGTAAATAAATAATTTGTAGAGCACTTACTTTTGGAATTTTATTCAATATTGTAATTTTTTCAAGGTGGTCTCAAACTTTTGGCCGGCAGTGTATATCCAGACGGGTTCGATAAACCTTGCCATTATTCAGATTCCAGTAATTGTGTGGCTGGGTAATCGTACCCGAGACCTTTACGCTACAAGACAAAGGGTAAATCACGGCAATACGGTGGTATTCAAAAATACACAAATTTTATAACAATAAACATAGTAATGATGTGATACAACAGAACATAACTCATTGGGAGTTCTCTATAAGTTAACCTTGGTGTAAGGTAAAAAAACATAGAAACCCTAATAGGATAAAAAATGCAACATGTACTTAAAAATAATTATTATTAAATATATATCGACAATACATAAATATATGTTATACATACACTTATTAACAATACATGCATGCTCTTATAAATAGAAATTAAATTTTTGATTTTTATCGACGCACACTTTTTTATTGACATGGCACCAAATCCATTTGTACCATACTATTATTTATTTTATTTATTAATAGCGTATTCATTCATAACTCTTCTTTTAAAATATAAGTTTACTTTTGAAATACAATCCTCTAATGAATTATGATGCCTTGGTAGCAGTGAACAAAAGTCGGAAGTCAAGGAAAAGGTTTATAAATAAATTATATTCAACGTTGAAAGTTATATAAAGGAAGAAAGAACTCGATTAACTAAAAAAGTTTAAGTTTGTAGTGTTCTCCAAAAAAAATGATTACTAAACAAGTTAAGGATCAATCTTTGCATTTTCTCACCCCAGTGTACTAATAATTTTCTAAATCGAGACTAACTTTGTGATAGTATTACCTCACTCACCAAAGCATGCTTGGTAATGTATAAATAAGGAACAAAATGGAAAAAACTCAGGGTATCGGCGTCGAGTTGATCTGAAACTTTTAACATCGTCAGAAAAGTATTATACAAAGTTTGGAATAAAGGCTGATTTCCAATAAACTTTAATCTATTTGCTATTGAAGACTGCTACATCTAAAGATTAATCTTATTCCAGTGAATCTGATGTTTCATAGGCCCCTAGTGAAACGATAAATTTATGAAGCTCTGCCCAACAAAGTTAAGGTGACACGAACCGAAGAAATTAGCGCCAGTCCTGTCTCTCTGTGTTTCTCTCAGTGTTAAAAGTTTAATCGTAGCATTATAAATAAGTCAGATATATTTTTTTCTATATTTTATAAGCAAAGTAAGCAAATGAGCGAGCGGGTCACATGAAGAAAATTTATTGTTTAACAATAATTTCCTTGTTTATATTATCGACTATTTGCTAACTACCTCGATTTTACCTGATATTAAGCGATAATCAAGCCGTAGACGGTAAATAGTATTCGACCAGAAATACTTCTGGTTCTTATATGTATGTATAACTATCAGAACACAGCAATGCCGTTATAGCCGCAGGTTGACATTGAGGGTGCTAGCTACCTGGGCGGTGTTGAGACTTACCAGAAAAGCGGTTAAATCTTTCGGCAGCGTAAACAGTCATTGGTATATATAATTTGTTACATTATTTTATTGCTTTTTAAAGATTTTTAAATTATACACTAAATAAATTTTTGATCGTTTTAAAATTTTTATTAATATTAAAACATTAATAAAAAATTTATTGAAAAAAAAAAACAAGCGCGATTTTCAAATTTATGATGATATAGGACGGAAGAACACTGTGATGATATTTTTGAGAATTTCTTACAATATACTTTATAAAATTAATATCTCTTTAAACAATAAAGTCAAGGCTAACATTATTATTCGATTTTCTAAGTTATTTAAGGATGTAAAAGTATTTATAAAGTAGAAATTGCAATACGTATATTTAAATTTAAAAGTTAAAAATGGAAAAACTCTATTATGTAATAGTAATTTTTGTTTTATTACAATACTTAATATTTAAAGACATTGAACATATAATTGGCATGTCCTTGTTTTCCATAGAGACCCCCATTTTTATGTTCTTAACCATAAATCGTCATTAAATCTAATAAAAAGAGTATATACATTCTTATTCACATGTTGCATTTCTTTATCATTCGACCAATTTCCATTCATGAACAGCTTTTTTTAACTGGGCATTTTACACATATTATTATTTAAAGTATTTTTGTTAATATATAATAATATAACTTCTACGGAGTTCATGTTATTTGATATGAAGTGTTTAAACCATTTACAGCAGATGCATCATACGTCTTGATATCTCATGGTTCCCTAATACAACAATCGTATCGTGATTGTCCATTAAAGCATCGCTTCAGTAAGTTGTTTATTAAATGATACAGGACCGGCAATGGACGTACCTGAATGGCTGTGATTTAATTTTATTTCACTTTACTATTTGCTTGAAATCTATAAAAACTTTTAGTAAATAAAAAAAAAAGTTTAATTTTACAGGAATTTTAAGTGTTAGGATGAAGAGCGCTTTTATGTTTAATTTCCTCACACTAGACAAAATCTTGTTTTTCAATTTGTTGAACGCATTGTAGTCGTATTAAATGCCAATTAGGCCTTTTTTTTCCAGGGCAGGAGGTATCACTTACAGTTAGCGAACTTGCTTTCCTAATCATTAATTTCAGTGATAATAATTATAATTATTCTTCTTTACCTGTTAAAGTTTATCATGATTGTAGTAAACCGTAATAATAATAAAAAAAAAGTATTCGTCCATGTAAAATAAAACATCAGTCATAAAATTAGTACTCCATAATCATTTAAATTCACCTAGCTTTTTATATTAACGTCATAGTCAAAGTTTCTATTTACTATGAAGGTTCATTTTACAAAAATATCTCGAAAATAAAGACACTGAACATAATTAGAATAATTTATGGTTTTATTTAACACAACGATTCCATCGTATAGTTCATTATTTTTTATACTTTTAAAAGAAACATCAGTTATTAGTAGAAAATATTTATTTAGGCGTTTAATTTCAATTTAAAATTATTGTAACTTTCAATACAAGATTGGCATATATGTATATACTTTAACCTATCCCTATTTAAGACTTTGCTTTACTAACTACATTATTTTTATCACAGAAAAGGTGTCGATTCTTTTTAATCGTTTTCTTTTATTACAAAAAATATATTAGTAGTTTAATTTTGATAACAAATATTTTATACAATTTTGTAGCAAGCTTATACAGAATTTATAAATATTATTCACGTTTTTATGTGTAAAATTACGATTAAAAATAACAATGTAAAAAAAATATTATTGCTTAATTGGATTTCGATAATACGTACAAAAATAATTTATACTCCATCAAAATATACTGATTTACCTAAATAAAAAAAAAATTGTCCTTAAAATAACTTCACAGCTACCTGAAATATCATAATAGAAATCTAAAATCTTACATTTAAACAAATACATAGTTTTTCAAGAGAAGATATGGGTACATAAATACATCATATCTATTCAAAAGAGTCTAATAAAATAGATGATAAATATTAAGTAAGTTTAACCGTTATTGATGACTGAAATTTGAGTTCAGTTAATGTTTTATAAAAAGTAATATTATTTAGAAAACCGTCTCGTGGATTATCGATGTACCAAAAATCAAAGGTTATCTCTATTAACTTTAGTCTGGATATGTTTTGCAGCTAGATTTTTTTTTTATTTATTTTTGGAGCCATGAAGAGTACAATCCGTATTCCTTTTTATATTAAATTTTAATTATCTTTCTATATTATCAGTAAGTAAAGTTGAATGTTATACTACGTAGTTCATTAATAAACTAGTTAATGTAGTCACTACCAAGTATTGTTTGTCGTACATAGACGACCAAATGTCTCTTAAGATAAATTTAGTTTGAACATATTTGATAAAATGAGCAGTATATTTTAAAAATATTAAACACATCTGATCATTTTATAACCTAAATATTTAATCAGAAATCGCACATTATTGAAATCGATGCATGTATATTTCCAATTAACTCAAACTTTTTTTTTAATGTTTCGTTTGCTTCTAACCGTTTGGTATGTTACTCCCATTAGGATTTGTGTACATATGCAGACCAACAATCGTCAATTTTTACATGAAAAGTGCAGTACAAATCACACTAGGTTACTTCAATACCGATCGATTATTGAACACAATGTTACCATTGTTAAATTTTGGTTAAACTTACGAAAATATATACAGTTCAAAATTTTTATAATGCTGTCATCTTGAATCATTATTTCATTGTTTTGTAGTAAAATAAACATTAAGATATATAGCAATCATACACAAAACTATAAGTTACGTTCCAATTAGCAAAAAAATTAAACAGCAACAAAAATAAATCATGAGTTTAATCAATCCAGATTAAGAAAATATAATTTTATTATTTTAAAATATTAGCCAAATTTAAAATAAGGTAACTAAAAATATAATATACTATTAATAAAAACTCTTATCATTCAACTTGGCAGAATGATTACACCTACTTTTGTCGAAGGAACTCGTTCTTGTCTTTTTCGTTACTGAAAACTCCTACTTGTTCATAATACCCTGGTATACAGGTAACGAAAGTTTGCAACGAAGAAAACTTTATCTTGTGTACACTTTTCTCGTAAAACAAACACAGACTAGATTTTTATTTCCAACGAGCGTTGAATAAATTTGGATTTAATAATTTGTGCTTTAATTACTTGTAATAATAACTAACATTTTTCGTAAAGCTAAGTAAGCTAAAGAAATGGTTTTGTTTTTTTCTGTTCATATTTATTGTTCTTTATATAGAAAAAGCATTTAACTGACTTTAGTTTTCAACATTGAATACTTCTTTCAGTCAGTATTTACCGATACCAGTTAGAAGTAATATGTTAATGGGCAAAAGTTCAAAAACTAAAAAGGCCTTATTAAATACTATTCCTAAAAATAATTAACAAGTTTGTTTTTATTCATGGTACAATTACTCCAAGAGTAAAATTAAGTTGGATTGCAAGAACTTAGAACTCTTTACCTAACTTTTGCATAAATTATTATTTATTTTTAATGATTTACTACCTTTTTTTTATAGGTGTTATAAATTATTTATTATTGAATCATACGACAATGGAAAATATAATGAAAATATGTTAAGTCTGTAGACGTATTATCGTCTCTCTATTCAACTATTTATGTATGTACGCATTTGTTGAAGCTATCATTATTTATTTTATTTTGTGGAACTTATCGATTTTTGATTTGTATATTTATGTATATATGTATTTATTTATCAACATTTTATATTGGTTTATGGATTTTTAAACATAAATGTTATTTTTCACTCTATATACTAATAATAATACATAGAGTTAATCTTTCCAAAATGTTGGATACATTACACAGCGAAATATAACACTCACGTAATTGTTTCTATAGAAAGAAGAACCGCCAATGTTTAATAAAAATTGACATCTATCTACATGGCAGAACAAAGAATGTGAAAAGAATAAAATGAAATGATTTTTTTTAATCAGTCATAGCTACAATTTTCTATATATTATATTATGTTCGCTAAATGACACCATGCCGTGAATTTAGCCCTAAGCGAGCGGCTTACTTGTTTATCCCTTTGAGGCATGAAATTTCAGAATTAGAAATACACCCATGTTGCACAGAAAACTTAAACAATTTAATATCAAACAAAATTTTATTACTTTTATTAATAAGGATTATTCAATGACATTAAAAATATGAACAAATTAATTCTGTCACTACTTATAAGGTGGTACAAATAGTCCCACAATGCGTTATTATGCGTCACAAAGGTGGGATATTTTTTGTACCACCGTGCCCCAAAGTGTTAACAGGGTTTGTAATATTATCTACGTACCTTTACCCATTGCATTGAGCACTCGCATTTTGTACTCGCTATGTACTATCTTGTTAGTCATTTATATAGTAAACGATAATCTTATAATGTCGCCATGGCCCTCCGTCCAATCTATCCACACCTTCTTAGCTCAGAGATGGTTAGTATTTAAAAGCTGTAATCTAGCATAAGAATAGATATAGGAGTTAAAGAATATTATATACTTGTCCTCTGAAAAGTCTCAGATGTGATAAAAACAATGCCATGGGACATTGGCGAGATCTGAACAGTTAAAGCTTATAATATCTTTTCTCCGATAACACCATATAGTACATTTATAACTATAATAAATTATGTGAAAAATGTATTCAATAACTATCAAAACGCATTCATCCAGTGGTTGTCTTTAATTTGTGTTTTTACTAATAAACCCTCTACAAGCCGTAACATCCATATTCAAAGTTTGTAAAATTGCGCCAAATTTCGCTTAAGTTGGCAAAAAACCGCTATTTCTAGCAAAAGAGGTAAATCTATATTGTAGAGTAAACGAGATAAACATACAATTACATTATGTGTTTTAAATAATACGTTACGGTTTTTTTTTTATTAAATTATATATTATGATGCACAACAAATCTATCTGTTATTAACTACAGCTTAATAACGTAATTATTACGTGTTATAAATTACTTTAATAAAAAAAGAATGTCCATTGACTGACATGCGCACTACGTCTAAACCAATCAATAGAAAGTTTGTTAAGATATAAGGTTACCTACTCATGCTCTCCTAGTACCTCTTCAAAAACTTTTTGACATATATAATTATATTTTTAACAGACGAACAAAAAGGAGGTTCCAAAACTGAAAAATATATTTAGTTTCTTTTCTATGAATGAACATGTACACCATTTCAGTGTATGGTCAGATTTAACATATTTCCTTAATGATAGGATTAAATTCAATGTTATTTTTATAAAAAAAATAATTACAAAATTTCAACCATAAATGGAATGAAAAAATCATAAGTAATAGGAAATATCGATGTTGCACGAGTCGACAATTTTTTTTTTGTTATTTATTCAATTATTAAGTATACCGATTTGATTATTCGATTTTTCATAATACATACATAAATATATAGATGCTATTTGAAAGTTGAACGTTGTAAACCGGTTTAGTACTGTAATTAGTTTATTTATTAGCAATTTCATCTTTTTAATGTTTTAAGTATTTAAAAATGTAATACTTATCCAAAAAGAAATGAAAGATATAAAATATTTTAAACAAAATCATAGACAATAACAAACATCCAACTTCCCTTTAATACAGTTTTAAAAGTCGGTGTTTTCTAAAAGACTTTTATTTTAAAAAATAATAATGTCTCACCTTGGATTGAAGCCAAAATTATGAAGAATTTAAAATAAATATTTATTTATTGGCCGAACCCCGCACACATTGTAATCAATTTTATTTCAAAGAGATATGTATAAATATTGATGCTGTCCATGTCCATACAGAGTTCTAACTTAGATGAGGTTATAAAAAATTGTTGATTTGAAATTTTGTATACACCAAAGATACGATAGCTATCACTTTTCATTGAAAATGGAAAATTTACAAATGAAAAAATGTGACACATGGACTATCAAAATAAAGTAAATTTTTTTTTATGAAATGTCTATTTTTACGTCAATAATATGCCTGATGGAGGTTTAATTAACTTTTCACCACTTCAGACTAGAACAAACTCCCTTTTTCAAATTTCCTCAGGGTAATTGTTTTTAAAATAAACCTTTTTATGAACCTAGTGGTGATAATTATGATAAGAAAAATGGAATCGGTGTAATTGGTTTAACCGTTTTTGAGTTTTGAACTTAACAACAAATTTTGCTATTCATGATTATTAATAAGATGCTAGTGTTTTTTTTTTCAAACATTAAAACCGAAGTGAAGTAAAATCTTTATACAAAAACACAGTTATGAAAGAAAATAAAATCAATGTTTTGCATACTTTTGTATTTCCTCTCCCTTAGGAATAAATATATTTTAATTTTTCGATAAAGAATGAGTTATTCTTTTTCTTACATGAAAATATCACTCAAACAAAAATTTTACAGAAAATAACAGCTACAAAATTCACGTTTTGTTGCTCCTTCTCTTTAGAGTTCACATTTTTTGTATGGGACCGAATTCAGAGTAAACTTTTGCATACAATCAAAACAAATCAAAATTGGACTATATAGAAAAAATTACACATAAAAGATAAGATCGTCTCATGGAAATGAGTTCTACTTGTTTCGTCAGTGAATATAATAAACAATAGTTATAACCGCTGCATTTCATCATATAAGTTTAGCCTAAAAATTCAAGATTATACCTCCTTGCTTATCATATCTCCCTAGTACAAACGCATATAAATTATGCAGTGCATTTAGGCCTCTACGTACTCCGGCACTCACCAATAAAAAAAAAACACACAGCAGCTGGCCAACAAAAACAAAAACAGCATTCAGTTTGTGTTGCCTGTCGCTGTTCCATTTTTACCAATTACTTTATAAATAACGTTAAGAAATTAGGAAAATATGTGACTGATAATTTAGAAGATTAATTTTTACGTATTTTGAAATAGAAAAAAAGCCCAGTTTCACTGAAATTTTTAACTCATTACTTTGATTTGAGTATAACGAAATCTACTCATTAGTGCACATAGATTACAGTCTCATTTAAGAAAACGCCTAGAAAATACTTTATTTCTGTTTTGAAAATGAATATCGGTAATATAATATTTTTTTTTTCTCTGATTTAAGTATTGTTATAAGTTTCAGGAAATACTTAATTCCCCATTTTTTCTTTATCAAAATTTTAAATCAATTTGAAGTGCAATAATAAATAATAACTTTTATAAGTCTTTTATAACAACGGCAGGTTAATTGTGTATATTTTTAATTTTACTTATAAATTTTATTTATTATAATTTTATTTATGAAATTATTAAAAATGCATTTCTATTTGTAGCAATATTTAGGAATAAACATGTTTATATTAGAAAAATCTAGCAACAGCTAAACATGTTAATATACATATTACAAAAATTTTATAATTCGAATGAAATTTCATAACATGACCATTTACATCATCTCCAGATGGAGTTTAAGAAATTCTTGTGGTCACCGGCCGCGTCTTCTGGACAAGAAAGAATGAA
Organism: Pharmacophagus antenor; assembly: GCA_018245475.1. NCBI lineage: Eukaryota > Metazoa > Arthropoda > Insecta > Lepidoptera > Papilionidae > Pharmacophagus > Pharmacophagus antenor. Next base: position 9,219 of record DWQX01005494.1, read on the forward strand.
CCGGTACGTAGTCTGCTTCTTTCACTTGTAGTTATTTTTAGAGAAGGTGAAAAAGAATAATTATATAGAAAAGAAAATGTTTAGTAAAACCGCTCTCTATTTTATACTTGGTCACTAAATTTACATATACCGATAATTGATCTTTTAAAATCTTTAAATGAAACACTCCATAAATATTCTGGTGTCTGCCTGTCTGCCTATCTGTCAACGTAGCATTATTGCATTTTTTTTATCTATTTATTATTAGTTAGAATTTTTAAAAAGTATTATAATTATTTTCAGCGAGTAATATAAAACAATTTACGTTAAGGATGTTACATTTTCAATTATTGGAATTATGGTAGATTGGAACTATTATTTTGGGTTATGGGCTAACACTTGACCTCGATTTCAGCAGATGTTGATAAGGCATCGTTAAACATGTTTGCCGAGAATACTTCTGGCTCTCACATGTATGACTGCGAGAACACAGCACTGATGCTTTTGCGATAAACATTGAGGGTGGTAGCTAATCAAGGAGGTTTTAAAAAACCTACCACTATCCTGACCCTCACTCTACCTGTGACCAAGTAATTGATCCCAGGACCTCGCCCTTATAACGAAAGTAGTAAACCACTAAGTCACTGAGACAGTCAAACTACATTGTTATATTATTTTCTCAGGTCATTCTTTTTATTGGCCATACTCTGCGATATTGATAACTAAAAACGGATGTCAGTAAAAAAACTGAAACAGTTTAAAATTTATTTACAATTGCAATCAACACAGATCAAGAGATAATAATTACACTATTTTTCCTTGTTAATGTCATTCGATTGACCATATAGAATATATAATATTGGAACACTTTACAATTATTATGTATAGAGGAAATTATACTAAGAAATTCAATCATTTTAACTAAAACTTCATTTTTTTCTAATCCTTTAGATTGCCAAGTTTAAAGTCTGCCGAACATTTTTGAATTAATTTTAAGATGAGAAAGATTTTTTTTCATTATTCATCAGTTATAATATGAAATTTTATAATATATATCATAATATATTTCTGAAAAATTATGCTGCTTGCAAGGTTCTTTGTTTGTATAATATTTCAAAAAGCTGTAACTATTTAATTTTTTACCGCTTCTGAACAAATAGAATATTCATAAATGCAAAGCAATGATTTTTTTTACATAATTTTTCTATGAAGACTACTTAAGGAAAAGTGATTTCGAATAATTTTTAACATAATGTGTGATATACAGTCTCTAAGCATCTTTTTTATTTTACTATATTGATTATTAAAAACAAAATTTTTAAGCCAAAATTAGTTCTGTTTCCACTTTTGCTGTACAGATTACTGGTTAAAGCATTTATTGTTTTTAAATACGACGTGTAGGCGGCACGAAGTGCCTGTATCTACCGGACACTAATAATATCTTTATTATATATTAAAAGCCATAATTATGGAAAGTTATTGCGAATCTTCATTTGATCCTTGTCAATTTCTTTTTATATTCTGATATGTTTAGCGGTTACATATTTTGCTTTGTTTATATAGTATTATAACTTTTCTCGAAATTTAGTTTTAGAATAAGAAACTTCTATATATCACATTACATTTACACTTTTCCTTTTGTTGAATTGGACCGAATCATGTCTCCATGTCTTACTTATATATAATATATTACTTCTTAAAATTATAAATGGGTGTAAATTATCTCTCTTTTTAAGCAGGGGACATATAGTATAATAATGATTATCCTTCTTTATTTAGAGTTTCTCCAATTACTGCATATTGGCAGTAATATTCCTAAATTTACCAAAAATTCTTTGTACACCTCACGTAAAATTTTCTTTTCACACAATCCATATGTCTCCAAATCGAAAACGCGTAAAAATAATTGTGTATAGAAAGTTGTTAAATCTCACTTAAGACTATTTCTCGCCGTCACATTTTAATATATTAAAATCGTATTATGAAAATAAATAATATTTCCGAACATTGCGCTCTATTTGCTCTAAGAGGTTCAAGAAGAATTTATAGGATATTGAAAATCGCGTTAGAACAAAAGAATTCGTGTAAAAAGAAAATTAAGTGTAATGTGAGACGTTATTCATTGTTATAAACCAGAAATAAATCATAAACATTTAAAATTGAGAATACATGCATGTTGTTTGTTCCTAATAATAATTATAAATAAATTATATATTTAATATTAACCGTATAATTTTCATACAGCATTAACTTTTTACTTTTCATGTTTGCAGATGTAAGCAATAGCATTTTAATAATATGCAATAATGAGGACAAGCGATGACAGCGGTTTGTGCATATATAAGTTAATATTTAATATCTTTACACTCGCCGTTTTGATACACACTTATAATATTTTACCTGACGTGTATTAACAAATAAACAAATAATAACACGATAACTCATCAGTAAAGTAATTAAGTTGTACAGTAAAACATTTAATTACTTATTCAATAACACCATGCCGACGTGAATAGTAACAAGTAATAGTGTTTACAGTGTAAACTAATAGCATGCAAAGTTTACATTCTACGTATGAGATGTTGTAGCGGTACGACAAAAGAAAGCGAACTGTAAGCAAAACCATAAACGACCCATAACACCCCCTGAAAATGCCACATATAATGGCGAAACGCATTGAGAATGTAATCTAGTAGTAATATTTGCGATTAAAAACGTCGGAATTTAGCATTTTTTTTGTTTTATTGTATCATAGATTGCTCCAAAGTAACACTAGTAACGTAGTAGAAATCTTACCACGAAATGCGAAATACTTATATTATCGTAGAAATTTGTAGTCCATTAAATATTAAAAAACAAAACGATCTACCACCAAATTGATTCATTAAGTACATACTCACAAAATGCTTTGAGTATTTATGTAATTTTACCTGCGCATGTCATTTTACTAGCACTGCCTTTTCTCATACGCGCGTTCATTATTAGCACAACATGTGTTCACGTGCATTTACATATAAGTATATACAGATAATAATTGTAGTGTGAGTAACAGAAATGGATACGCCTACCTCGTGTACACACTTCTTACACATACATACATTATAAATTTGCAACACGGCTGCCTCCTGATACTCATGTATTCCTAATAGTAGTGCATCGTGTCAATGCATTTCTAAGCTTCACCGGCCCCAAATGCATTTTCTAATATGCTGATGAAATCGTTTACTTTTTTTTACACATGCCTTACCCTACCATAACATGTATACCGCACACATTAGAAACTTGCAGCGCGACTAGCTCTTGATACTCATGTCTTCCTTATAATAGTGCATATATTCAATGCATTTCTAATCTCCCGCGTAATAATAGACATTTAAATTAACCTCCTAAGATGTCGTACTCTCCTAGTAAATAACTTAGGCAGGAAATTTTTTTTTAGAATGAATTTCCTCCCCTGCTCCTGCTTAGATTAAAAAAAATTAAATTTTCCTAATTTTGTTTATATTTTTTTTTTCAAGTCGCAGTCACACCGACTTTTTAAACACTAATTCTTCTAATATTTTTTTATTTACAAATTATAAAAGACTACAAGTATTTGTATATGTATCTTTATTTTTTTTCTTTTCTATATCTTTAATTCATTGTGTATACATTATACATAATCATATATGTATATATATATAT
>DWQX01005495.1:0-12879 GCA_018245475.1 Pharmacophagus antenor
TATATATATATATAAATATGGTTCAATATGAATAATATAATGAATGGATATATATATAAATATGGTTCAATAAATTGCATCATCTTTAAATGCTAAAATTCTCACCTCAAGTAAAGAGCGTTTAATATGAAATGAATGTTCGAAATGTTTGATTACGTAATAAAGGAAACTATACAGAAATTCATAATTATTTTCTTCTATCAGCATTGGGTTAATACTTATCCTAAATTTCACCTGAAGTTAAGTGCCTATCAGGCCACAGATGATGGTGCATGTTCGTCCAGAATACTCCGGCTCTGACGTGTTGTGAATTCCCTTTGGCAGGTGCCATTAACGAGCAAATGTCCGATCGAAGCCAGCGAACGCTCCCGGTCGCTAATCGTGGAGCTGTTCCGGGCGCTGCACCACCCTTACATCTACCCAGTGTTGGACATGCAGCTCTGCAGCGGGCACGCGCTGACGATCCTTCCCTTCAACCATCGGGGCAGCTTGAAGGATCTCATTCACAAGGTTAGCGTTGAGACCGGAAATATGAAATCCCAATTCGCCCCTCTACCAACCCAACCTCTTCTTCAACATTAATTTTGTTACAGTGAACCAAAGTTGACTAGGTAAACTCGTTATAGCTGTTGAAAGTACTGACGTTTATTTGCTGTTTCAATTTCTAGCGTCACACGTCATGTACATAAACAATACTTATGGTATATAACCCGTACATATTTTAAAGCTATAGATCTCATTGTTCGTTCGCCATCAGAGTTGTTTGTCGAGCAAGTAAAATGCGGTTGAAAATCTCGTATCAGTGGTAACTTTTTAAGTCGCCTTGAATTACAGTTTTCAATTTCAAAATTATTACACGATAAACGAGTTAGCTTCAAAGAGTTAAATGGGAGATATTTCACCTACTAATATCTATACAAAAGTTTATGTATTTGAAATTGTTCTCAATAGTTTATCGTATCTGAAGTGTACTGGATCACAGAGTGCATGGAACGAGGAGTACTCCAAGAAGTACAACCAGCTCGGCGCCGGCCTGCCTGGCTGGCAGGTGGCGACGTTCGGCCGCCAGATTCTGGAGGGTCTGCTGTTCCTCAAGGAGAAGGGCTTCCCTCCCTTCCGTCACCTGCACACCGGCAATGTCGTGGTGCAAAATGGCGTCGCACGGTAACTGCGATATTTATTACAAAATGTTCGTTAATGTATTGCAAGCGATACGTCCACCTATAAAAATGACGATGAAATTTAAATGATTAAATAACGCAAATAAATAATAAAATCAATGGAAGAAATTGTGGAAATCTACACTATTATTTAGTTTCAATGCTAATCGATTGAACTTGAAAATTGCCAGTGGACTTGAAAATATATCACTGCAATTCAGAAAACATTTATTGTATTCAGTGCACACGCGAAATACAGTGGACCGACGATAAAAGTTAATGCGGCCAGAGTTTGTAGAGAATGTAGTGCAGAGTATGCGCAGCTTTATCAGGAAAGAGTAGGTGCACAGGCAGGTAGGTCTTTGTAATCGCACAGGCTTCGTCCAGACTAGTGGTATCTACCATCACAAAATGTGTCTCCAATTACCATCAGATGGGACAGTGGAGCTAGTCGGCCCAACTAGAAAAATAAGAGGATCAGGTTGTTATATTAGCTGTTACTATATAAATCTAAACATTTATACTATTCTCCATTGACGTCACGTGGGCAGGATATGTGGGCTAGAGAACACGCTGATCGGGGCGCTGCCGCGCTGCCCGCTGGTGGTGGTGAGCGCGCCGGAGCACGCGGAGGCGCTCGCGCTGGGCCACGTGCTGTTCGAGATGTGCGCCGGCGCAGACACCAACATGGCGCTGCTGGCGGACCTGGCGCCACACTACCCACACGTAAGACCACGGTTTCTTCCTCACTCTACCTTCGCCCTAGCCCGGCTATACTCTACCATGGTTTTAAGGCCTCGGGGCTTTTGTGGTGATCCATCGGATGTTATTTTATCACGCCTATTAGAAAAGCCGCGTGCGCTGAATACAAAATCTTAAATATGCGCAATAAATTCGTTCACAATTGTCTAATTCAATTTGTAAAAACCGCGAAAAGCTGAGAGATCATTCCGTAAATATTTATTGTTCACGACTCGCGACACCAATACTAATTGGCACATGGACGTGCTTGTGGGCTGTTTGAAAAATTAAATTAAACTTTGAGTATCTCTGTTGGTGACAGAGCGGCCGTGGTCGCGTCGCGGCGTACGCATTAATTCTTCGTTTTTAACCTATAAAAGAAGGTGTACGCAACGCGGCACGTGTTGCAGGCGGTCGAACTGATCGAGCAGATCTTTGGCGCGCGCCCGCCGTCCCTCCACGAGCTGGTGCGCTGCGAGCTCTTCCGAAAGATAGACCTGCGCGAGATGAAGGGATCGTGTCTGCCGGTAAGTTTATCCCTGTAATAGATTTATATCTTTGACGTCAAAAAATTGTACATCAAATAGCATGCTGGTACAGGAGTAATGAAAACATACAATTATTATTAAAAAACCTAAACCTTTATCGAATACAATACTCCTACGAGAGTATTGATTACGTATTATACTTGAAGTTCGGTAACTCATTTACGAATCACTTGACTTAAATTTCACACGATGCTAAGTGACTATGATGCCGTAAATGGTTTAGAATGCCAGAATACTCTGGATCTAATGTGATAGCCGGAACACTCTTGCTGTCGTCGCGGCAGATTGTAATTGGGACAGGAAGTAGGCGGTTTCGTACAAACTTACCACCATCCAAACTCCACTGTGACAAAAGTCGGGATGACGCAGCGACTTTTACAACATTTACCATTAGATTCACGGAACCCGTCATTTTGACAGAACAACGTTCGATAAAAAGTTCTATACATCAATACGTTCTGTATATAATATTCGACTTTTTCATTATTATATTTATTTTTTCTGGCGACATTGTTTTATACTTTTTGCCAGACAGGTAACATGAGAATACAAGAAAGCATCAAATTGCAAGAGACGAAAAAAAAAACATGAATAAATGTCCGTAAAGCTTTTAAATTAAATATGGCTTCGAGCATGTAGCGCATGCTTCCTGTGACAGAATTTGAGTATGATATTCATTGTTGTTCTCTGCGAGTAGAACTTCAGTCAGCGTCTGTCCCGCTCGTGCCTATGCCTGCTGAGCGAGGTGGCGCGGCGACAGGCGCGCGCCCGCTCCGGCCCCGCCTCACCCCTCACGCCGCCCGCGCGCAGGTCACACAACAGGCACACTTACTGATTCTCTGTCTTCGCAAAAATTATACGAGTGTTATTTTTTATACTACAAAAGTGACAAACCAAGAAAAGGCGAATGTTTTCTTATGTTTGCGACAACTTCACATGTATTTAACATTAAAACTTCATTTGACGCATTTCGTCGCATTTATTTTAACTATTTAATTCTCAACGTTATGAGCAGTTTACTGCGTCCGCGGTCACAAGACCCATGAACGTCTTGTTACATTTCTTTATTTTCTTCTGTTCAAATAATTGCAAATTAAATCCGTGAAATTTCGTTTTAAGTTAATGCGTAATATTCTGATAAATATAAAAATGAAATATCTACAAAATAAGGTTAAAAAGTTAATCAGATATAAAACTAAACAATTATATCTAATTAATTTTTTTTTATTGTTTATGCGTTAACATTTGGCCTCGATTTCACCTGTTTTTATGTGCCAATGAGGCTGTAAAGCGGTGAAGCGCGTTCGCCCAAAATAGTTCTGACCCTCACATGCAGAACACAGCAATGCTGTTATGGTGGCAGATTGACATTGAGGGTGGGAGCTACCCAGGTGGGTTTGAAAAACCCTACCACAGTCCAGACCGCCACTCCAGTAGCCCGGGAATCGAACCCGACACCTTCGCGATACAACGCAAGCGGCTAAAAAAAACAAAAAAACTAAAAAAAACCAGAAGTCTTCCTCATTGCGTAGATATTTCAGAAACTTTTTCTGTTGGATTTAACCCTAATGAACACTAATAAAAAAAAACACAAGAACACACATTATAAAAATACTATATTTATGTCATTTCCAATAGGAGACACTTCCCTGTGGAGCAAGACGTCACTCAAGTGTGGGAGTGGTAATCGGGTTATTTCAACAAATCCAGCGGTTGAATTATAATTTAACGTTACCTTTTAAATGTATGTAATATTATATTAAAACTACAACTTTTTATTTTGTGTAGCGAAAACGTTATAACCTCTTTCTATGAAAAGACTTAAATAATAAAAAAAAAGATTCGAAATGTTTTTATTTTTTTAATTTTATATTTGCTACCTCGCGTAAGTAATTGCACATTCTTGTGAGAAATAAAAATTCTTTAGCCTTATTAATTAGAAAGAAAGCTATTGTAATATATAAAATATAAAGAATTTTTACCCCTAATATTTTATATATTACATTACATTACAGAAATAGATTTCTTTATTCGACATTTATTTATCATTTCTTCTATAACAAAAGATCTTATTGTGAACATCACTACGTATTAACTGTAGAAACTTAACAGATAAAATAAATATTTTAGAATAAATAAAAAAAACATAACAAGATGTCAATCTAACAAAATAAAAGTCAAAATTTGTAAATTAATACTAAAATAAATCATGTTTTTTCTCGTTTTATTCTACACAGGACTAAAAGAGAACATAATGCAATTATGGTAGAATACATTAATAATATAAATAGAATAAGTGAAATTTTTTGATACCTGTCTTGTTCATTTTAATCGCCCTTAACGTTAGTAACCAATTTCTCGTAATATTCAACATGGACAATGATAAGTCTTTGCCTAGATGGGCCAACTTTATTTTTGGCGGTTTAAGCGGGTAAGTTAAATAAACATTTTTTACATTAAAAATGAAGTATCACATTCGCTTTCAATACCTATGTACCTGTTCCAAGAATATATTTTAATAACAGTTTAAGGAAATATAGTTCCTTTTTTTGATAAGCTGAAACAACGGTGATGTTAGTTATGTAGGAATGAACCTTTTTATTTATATAATTATAATTTATTCATCTTAATTCTTAGAGTACGATAATAAAGAATGAAGATTTATATTGTCTTTCTCATGTCTAAGATTCACAAAAGCTTAAGTATTCTAACAGCGGAGGAAAATAGTTAAAAAAAAACACGTAATTAATATATGTAATATGAAAGAATGAGCTGACATAATCTGTACTTGACATTAGCCTATTAGATAATTATATTAAACAAAGGAATATTAATTACTGCAACTTTAGTACGAAATCACCAGAGCTGTAGCTCGCGTGTTGCTAACTAGAGAAAATAACGTGCCGTTCTGAAGAGCACCGTAGTGTACAGTACCCAGCATTTGGTTTGACACGTCATGAAGAAGAGGGAGATACTCCCCTAGATTCTGTTTGGTAAAGCGTTATCTTCATCTATCGCAATCAGAACAATGGGCGACAGAGAGGACGCTCTACACAACGTAATCTGTCCGATCTTTGCCACAAGTCTTACTCTTCTACCCGACATGCCAAAGCAAATGGCGGATACTGCTATTCCTTGCGAAAAAACATTTAGCTTATTATGTGATAACCATAAGTATTCCGGGCGAACATGGCTGACGATATACGAGTTTATTCTTACTTTACATTAAAAAAAACAACCTCGTTCAGTATATGCGCCTCGAGCGTGGTTTACCCGGCGGAGCTGGTCAAGACCCACATGCAACTGCGCCCGCCCAAGGTGAACCTGTCGACGTACAAGTTGGTGAAGCGGATATTAGTGAACGAGGGCGTCCAGGGCTTCTACAGAGGTTTCTCTGCATCCGTCTGTCGCCAGGCCACATACACGGCGGGCAGGCTGGGCTGCTTCATTACCATTCTGGACACTTATAAGAGGTAAATCGAAAATAATTCAAAGCCATGATGAATCAGATTTACTTATTACAGTGGCGCAACGACACAGTGAGTCTTGGCTTACGACACCTTTCTCTCTCAGCTCTCGGCAGTCCTTAAAATTGAGCCTGCGTTAAAATTGAGCAAGTCCAGACGTAGTAGCTCAACATGTGAAAAGGCAAGTGTAAGCATAATAGCGTGTGCGACAACCTCGCAGTAAGCACGGCACACCGAGCTTCTCCGCGAAGCTGTACCTGGCGTCGGTGTCGGGCGCGGTGGGCGCGTTGGCGGGCAACCCGGCGGAGGTGGCGCTCATCAGGATGGCCGCCGATAGCTACATGCCGCGCACCAGGAAGAGGAACTACAAGAACGCGATGGACGCGATGATCAGGTGACTGGGCGTCACCACTTATTACACATCATTACATCAAAAAACATATTAGTACATGAGGTGATTTTACCATTCATTTATTTATTTTTTACTTTTGCGTTCGTATAATTAAATTAATGGAAATTATTTATATAACATCACCTTTGTTTAATCGCAAATACTACGACTAAAATACGATCTCGACACGTTTTGGCCACTACACGTGGTATCCGACCTACGACGAGCTGTCGAAGCCGTAACATCTCAAGGGTTTGTTTTATTGACTTTGTGAACGTGGGAAGACTTGCAGCAATTATGATTTAATTTTAGTGCACTATATTGCTTAAACTGAGTATGACGGGCTTTCGGGCTTGCATGGCACCGCCACTACAGGCGACGACACATTTTGTTATTTCACATTGACGTGGTCATTTTGATGTAACATCAAAAATGTTACCTCAAATCCCCACACGCTTCGAAAACTGTACAAATAAGATTACTTGCCGGTTTGAAGATGGTTGAGAGCTCACGGATCACCGGATCCGTGGGCCAATTTCGATGAAGCAGTAATAGTCGTCAAAAAGACAAACGGCCCAAACTTCACCGAATAAAGCAGCAGCAGCAGCAGTTTGAGGTGGTCATAATGATGTAACACTGCGAGATTAATGCGAGATTATTGTGGTTTAGAAAATGTTGTCTTTTGATAAACTTTACTTCACACAAGTCCCAACACTTACCTATAAAGTTGGTCGTTAAATCTGGTTTTGTTTACAATTTTATGAGTTTTAATTGTTATTGTGCGCAATCCCATTATTCATTCAAAATTGTAACAATTTTAAACGTCGTGTCGAAAGCGATCTTACTCTAAGTAACTGAAGATTACGCTGAGTAAACAGACACGAAAAATAAATAAATAGCCTTTTCGGCACTGGTATCGTGTCAATATTGATTTGCATTAAATAAATGGAAATATGTGAATATAGATAGATAACTGTACAGATAAGTATATAGACGTCACTTGCGTCAATGTTGTGTATTATACGTTTAGGATCACGCGCGAGGAAGGTCCCCTGACGCTGTTCCGCGGCTTGGGGGCCACCATCACGAGGTCCATGGTGGTGAATGCGGCGCAGCTCGGCGTCTACGCGCAGGTACACTCCCGAACTCCTCCCCGAGTGATAGCTTTTCATAAGCTGTTTGCTTTTATTTTTAATTATATTAAATATCGCTGGACTCATGAAATTTAATAGTATACGTAAACTACGGAAGTGTATATAATTCGTATGTTTAAGTAATGTTTTGCACGAGAGTTAAAGGACGTATATTTACGCCATTCGTAGTGAAAGAATTTAAAATAACTTATACTGCACTCGTTCGTTACAATAATAGTATCTTGTCATGTAAGGCACGCGAGATGCTATTGCCGACGTTCGGCGAAGATGTAAGGTTGCACCTCGCGGCGGCCATGATCTCCGGCTTCACCACCACCTGCGTCTACCTGCCCATTGACATCGTGAAGACACGGTGAATACTATTAATGTATTTATCTCCGTATTTGACACATGCCCGCGACAGCGCACGGATATGGGGTGGTTGAAAATCAGAGCATGTAAGCAGGGGCGTAACTGAATGGCGAGCCCCGGCTATCTTAGCTACTATATATTAACAAAAATTAACTAATTATTCACATACATTTAATTATACATATGAGCTATAGCTACCTAATACAAGATATGTGTAAAATTGTAGCTCCTCCAAAAAAGAATAAGAGATGATAGATGTAAGAAAGAATAGTATGTAAAATGGAAGTGCGAGAGGCGTGTAAGATAGAACTGGAATGAAAGAGACAAAGCAAACATAGGCTCCGATTATGTTGGAGGTACCCCCCCAACCTAAAAAATAAATAAAAGAAAAATACAAGATATAAGCAGCGAATTGCGCTTATTTATGCATGTACACAAAAAAAATATTAACACATGAGGCGATTTCTCCCTTGCATTTATATTGCAGTAATTAGTATTTTGATTTTAATTCCAGTATTTTACGCACTAAAAGATGCATCAAAATGTTAACATGCGTTATACAAGATGATTTATCGGAAAACATATTTTAAAGTGAGAGAGACACAGCATTTTCTTGCGTGTCTTTCTTCTCAGGTTATTATTGATTTTTTTTTTATTGTAGGGTACAAAACGCAATGGTGGCCAAAAGTCAAATGAATGTGCTAATGATGGTGATCCGGAACGAAGGCCCCCGCAGGCTCTGGTCCGGTTTTCTTGCGACGTACATGAAACTCGGGCCGCAGACTGTATTATTGTTCCTATTCCTGGAACAACTCACCACGATTTATACAAAATTAAGTAATAGACGTTGAGCCCGTATAACGTTGCCCAAATTAACACTATGCCGTCCGGTGGCGCCACGTTGGTGCTTTGCCAAAAAAAATTTGGGTAAATGGTTGACATTCTGAGAAAATTAAGAAATATGACATGGGTTCGTAGTAATGAGAACTGAAGATGACGTGATGTGATTAAGAATTATATCTAACCGGTGAAAAACACCGATATGATAAAACGTATAATTTTGCCGCTCATGGCATCAAACCAAAATTTTCACTATGTGTGCGGACGGCAAAGCGTTGAAAAAATAATGAAAAATAATATGCATTTTGTATATTATTAGTATTTTTGTTTGGAAAAAAATACATTTTAATCTTTTATAATACTTATTTCATGAGATTTACGATATCATTATGTGCTAATAAAACAATATTTGATTAGTAGCTCTTTATTTCTAAACACAGCCCAAGACGTGTATTCTACAATTTTGTTTTGATTAACATTTTATACATATTAAGAGAAAATGTAATAAAAAAATCCTAATCTACCCGCCCCTAAATAACTCGATTGCATTAAATACTAAAAGTTGCCCGCTATTACTTTCCCCACGAATAATAATAATATAAATAATTGAATCTGTAATACCGATGGAATTTCCAAATTTTATATTAAAAAAGTCAAACTTTGAGTTTCATTTCATTTCTTGTTTTTTTAGAAATAGCCTCGTTGTGCACTGATAGTATTTAAACGATTGACAATTAATATTAACTGTCCAAATCTTATTTAACAAATAACTTTTAATTTTCAGTTCATAAAATACCGTAATTTTTGCGCGAAAACGGTAACACATATTGACACATATTATTTTTAAAAACGTTTTTTGTCTCTACATCGATTACAATATCGATTAAGAGTACATCGATCAATAGATAATGAATTGCTAAAAATATTCTTTTAAAATAATTTGTGCACAATATACTGTATGTTTCTATATTCAAACCGGTGCAGATTAGTGTTGTTTTCTTAAGTAACATATTGTACTAAGTCGAAGCATTATAAGATCTAGTTCCATTAAATAGTTCGAATTTTATATTTGATAAGTGCTATTCACCTCAAAAATAAAACAGACGATAAATATCGTATAGAATCATCGAAATTGCATAGTTTATACTTCCGGATCGATAGGTTGTGTCATAGATAATACACTCTAACCATAGTGATATACTATTACCATAGATAATATAACAATTATAGATACACCAGTTCAGTATTTTGCTTAATAAGTTTCACCCCATGACTATATCGTCCGATTTGATTGTAAATACATAAGTCAACATAGGGTTTTAAAATGAATTAAATTTCGTTTTTGACATTAGCTACGTAGGGACAAGAAATTACAAAGACTACTTGTTGAACGATTGCTTCACTGGAAAAACATCTGTAGAAGATAAGTGTATTAACAAACATTATATCAATAATAACTATCACATCATTTAATTTTTCCCTAGTGGAAAAAGCAAAGAATTCGTCATGAAGCCAAATTCCTTTTTATACAGACGCCATATCTTACGAGTAGCGGAAAAAAAATCATTTACTTAAGAGTAGGTGTTTGAAAAAAGGTTATTTTTGGCACTTTTTTTTACTGTTCAATATGTGAGTCAGAATTAAGACAGTTCATTAAAAGATTTTCGTTCAACGCCGACACAGACTTCAGTGCGTGAATAGAAAACTAACGATAAAGTGTGAAATTAAGTTAAAAATTAATCAAAAATCACTTACGAAAACTTGTGTAATAGTCATAATGAAAGACTTTTTGCTTAAAAATACTGGAACAAATTAAGTACAAAATGAACTCCAAAAAAAAAACATTTTGACTACATCGGACCACCCAGTCGTATCTACAAGAAAACAAAAATTACGTAGTCATATTGAGTTGCTTACTCAATATGACTAAACACGATGTAACGATTTTATTTTCTAACGGCAACGGGCTTACTCATCATCACACTCGACATTAAGTGACAGTGGCAGTAGTAGGAGAGGCGTGTTCGCCCATGATATTTATACAGATATTTAAACAGTAAAATAACTGCGTTATACTTATAATTATATTTGGCACGGTACAGATAAATTATCGTTTTTTTTTGTTTTCAAATGATGCTGCTGAATTCGAGACGTGAGTTTATTGGTGGTGGCGGTGCCGGTGGGGGCGCGGGGCCACGCGTCAGCCGTACGCCACCTCCTCCACTATGGTCTCCCAGGAGTCGGTGGATTCCGTCTCCCAGGAGCCTTCTTCAACTTCCTGATCTTCTTCATCGTAATACGCGAGCTGTTAAATATAATGTAATATGATTATATGCGATGACGTCAACTGCCTCTGTGGTGCAGTAGTTCTCAACTCTCTTTGTAACACCAGTTTGTCAGTCCAGCGTCCTATTCCCGGACCACGTGAGTGGTGATGTTTGGCTCCCAGCTCGTGTGTTTCCTCCTTCATTTAACCCTGGGTCGGGAGGTTGAGGGTGGCTGATGCAACAACTTTTTGCGGCACCAGCCATCTTCGCATTTGGACTCCACTTCCACTTAACATCAGGTAGAGTGAAGTAATTTGTTCGACCTATGTATAAAAAAAAATTAAGAAATAGTGAGAGCAAAGAAGATGCATTCTGAGCGAAAACGCTTCACCATCCACGGTCCCATTGTCATTTAATATCAGGAGAAATCGAGGTCAAGCGTTAGCCTGGAACCGTTAAAAAAAAATTGTGGATCCGACACCTTCGTACCACTGCTTAACGCAATGTCGACCAGGAGAACGTCAAGTCGATGATAAATTTGTCATGATAGCCATATTCAAAAAGTAATTGTAAAAATTCCTGACTGTTTCGCCATTATTAACACTTTATCGACCGGTAGCTGATTTTTAGGCTTTTCGTCGTCGCCGCTCGTCCACATTTAGCCCGTTGTTCCGATTTTTGTAGCTGATGCCTATTGAGAGAAACTTTCAGACGATTATTCAGTTTTTTAACTATTTATATTCATTTTTAAACAAAAAAAAAACAAAACTGTACGGTAAAGAGTTTTTCGAGAAAAACACAACAAGATGAGGGAATTTCTTTTTCGTCACCGATCTACAATGTGCTAATGCATAATTAAGTAGTTAGTTGATGTGTTGCTTTCTCAACTTCACTGTCACTGTATTGAAAAAAAAAACACGTGAGTGGGTAAAAATCAACGCATAATTCTTACCCAAAATATGAGGCAGCTTTAAAAATATTTCACTCTCATAAAGATAATGACCATTTTATTTTTTTTTTTTGAAATATGAATCAATATCTCACTTCGTTCTCGCGGAGGCGGTGCACCGTCCGGATTCGAATCTGGAACATCCACGCGTGCCCCAGCACGGCGACCGTGCCGCTGAGCAGCAGCGGCATGCTGTACCGGCATCGCCACGCGAGATTCATCAGGAAAATGAACAGGCTCTTGCGGCCGCCCATCATTGTAGCTGTGAACAACCAAACAACTTTATTTATAATCTGCTTGCTTTAATTGAAACTCTGTGTGTAATGATGTTTATATTGGCTAATACTTGATCACAACTTAACAAGATGTTAAGTGACAATGAGGCTGTAGCTGGTAAAGCGTGATCGAGTTGAAAGCTCTGGCTCTGGCATGTGTGTCTACCGGAACAGCAACCCTGGTACAGCGATTGTCAATAAGGGTGGTTGCTACCATTGGTCGTACTACCATACAGGCTCGAAAGTCCGGCACGCCCCGATTAAGCAATACAGTGCACTATTATTAATAAATCATAATTACCACAGCGCTTAAATACGACCACAAAGACGAAAAATGGAAAATCACTTTGTACATATTTTTTATCTAGATGCGTATATGTGCACGGGCTTAACCTGCAGGCTTAACTCCCCTGAATGCTTGTCACGCGGTTTAAAAAAAAACCCTGTCATCACCCAAACTACACCACTCATTTGGCCACGAAATCGAACTGACGGAGGCCGTGTTAAAAGATAACCGGTAAACCGCGTGGTGTGTTGTGTTTCTATATACCGACTTTTGTGACATCATCAGAGGATAAGCTTTCCCCCTACGACCCTGCGGCAATTGGTTTTGTTAATTGCCTTAGTTATTCTAGGTCACTGTCGTCAATCCAAGCTATATGAACGGAACAGTTTGAAAATCTCTAAAGGCTGATGGAAGTGTCTTCCACATTTTGGTTCTTTAGAAGTGAAGCTG
>DWQX01005496.1:0-12879 GCA_018245475.1 Pharmacophagus antenor
ATATATATATATATATATATATACATATACATACTATTTTCTTGACTATAAGTCTATCGCTTACTATTAAGTTATATTTTATTTTCTTTTCTTTCATAAATCAAATATTTAACATCTCGTACGCGTATCACTATCCATCAGGATAACCTCATCTCATCGCTTATTTCAATAAAATAATATTATAGCTACAATGTACTAAAGCATAACATGATATTGTCTATATACTACTATTTGGCGGAAGAGACAAACATTAAATATTTAAAAGTATTACAATAACACAAATTCGGCACAAAGTATTATCTTTGAATCAAATGACAAATGTCTGGCAATCGTGTAGTGAAAAATGTTTACGATGTTTTAATATAATACATTAATAGATAAAGAAGGTAATTTTTTTACCAATGGTTCAATGTTCTTTTCTGCGAGGGCATCCAGCAAAGCATTGTAGTAACGGATACCATCGGGGTTCACATAATCAATGCGACCTGTTGGAAGAATTCGAGCCCACGACAGCGAGAAGCGGTAGAAATCCACCCCAATGTAAGCTAACTCGTCTACGTCTTCCAGATATCGGTTATACGAATCACACGCCACATCACCGTTCGTGCCGTCAGCGATCATCTCGGGACGAGTGTGAGTTAAACGATCCCATACGTTTTCTGACTTTCCTGTAAACCGAAATTTAGATTTTCAATCCTAACATAATAATTTCTCTATATGTAAATGTTTTCTATACGTGTGAGTTTATTTTTCATACCAATTAAATATTCGAGAGCCTTTTTGTAAAATCATCTTATTTAATCGATGTTTACATGGCCAAAAAAGATAAATCTGACCTATTGTGGAATTTGCCGAAACATATGACCTTAAAATAATTATTCAAGGAAAAATCTTGGATAGAAGGATCCCTGACCAGAGAAGGATATGGATCAAGAACAGACCAGAACTAATGGTAATTGGATGGTTAAAAGCATCAAATCTTGATTTAGATCATCGGTATCTAATGGTAAATGAGTGGAAATCGCAATAATGATTAGCTCCTTAAAGAGACGAAACGTTAAAAAATTAATAGCCGAAACGGCTTAATCCAATTCGCTGGGACTTTCTCCAGACAAAATGTACAGGACTACTACTATTTCTAAATATGTATGTATTTTTATCGTGATCATTTTAGCATTACTCTTTTTGCTGTATTTCTCATCAAAAAGCACTACAGTGTATCATTGCATACATCGTTCACTCTAATCACATGGGTATGATCGATATGTGCTAAATATCCATTAACAGACAAAGATAAAATAAATATATATTGGCAGTATGCTGATTACTTTAAGTTTGAGAATATTAGCTAATCTCAATTCTATTTTAAAAAAATGCATATATATATGTTTTATCTCGATGTATCCATTAATAATTAAACTGAGAGCTTCAGAAGTTTTATTAAAATTTGTTATATGTAAATATCGCCCTGTCGGTCGCCCTTCATGATATCACAATACAATACAAATATACTTTATCGTGCACTATCATGGAGTTACAAAAAAAAGAAAGTACATCAGGAAATTCACAAAAGGCGGTCTTATCGCTAAGTAGCGATCTCTGCCAGACAACCTTTGGGTAGATATTTAGCTAAGTAAACCAAATCGGTAGGGTGCACACGAATATTGAAAAGAAATAAAATAAAAATCAATAGAAATAATAATAAAAATAAAAAAATAATACAATATTTCAGCAATTCTACTATATATATACAATGAATAACATATAAATACCTTCATGAGAATGTTGATTATGTTATTGCCAAATTAGAGCTGCAGATAGTGATCTTTGACATGTTTTTTAAACGATTCAATATTTTCACTGCTTTGAATAGAGAGAGGTAAGGAGTTCCATAGCTTCACGGCAATCACAGTATTACACGATTTTGAGTAGAAAGATGTGTGAAGGAGTAAAAAGAGAAGTTTGTGATAGAAAGCAAGGTGTGGTCATGAGTGAGGTATGTAAACTTAAAGCGTTCTTTCAAATAATGGGGAGCAAGTGGATTGAACAGGATATTATATATAGTAGAAAGAATGTGGTCATTCCGGCGAAGACGGATTGGGAGCCACATGAGCTTTATACGAAATTCGGATATGTGGTCATATTTGCGTACCCTAAATATAATCCGTATACCAACATTTTGAAGGCGGTCAAGTTTATTTAATTGCTCCTCTGTGAGATCAGAATAGCAAATGACGGCATAGTTAAGTATGGGCAGAAGTAAGAACTGAACAAGCGCAACTTTAGTAGGAATAGGAAGAAAATTATACAAACGTCGAAAAGAACCAAGGGCCCCAAACACGATATGGCAGATAACATCATGTAATGGAATATCTCTATACTTAAAAACAGTTAATTTCTTTAACATCATGGAACTGTAATGGCATTATATTTCATCTAGTTAGGGATGTTCTAAAAAAGGTAATACATTTGTAATGTTTATAATAACCATTTTTTTCTGTATTTGTAATTATTTTGATTACAACTTGAAAAATAAGTAGAGGTAAATCATCGACAAATTTTGTAATCTTCGTGTGAGGTATAGATACAATAGATAAATTGATGTAAATGACAGCAACTTGACAATTGTACTATCTGTATCATGTGCAAAGATAAATAAAAACAGGTCGATGAAGACAGATTGAACTTGTTCCGTACAAATTATGTAACGAAAAGTTATTTAAAAAAAAGGAGAATCAATGCTTAACAGGAACTGAGCAAAACAAAGTTTAAAATGTAAAATTCAATCTTTTCTGTTTAGCCTGCCCTACATGACTTTTTTTTATTTTTCTAAAACCGATTTATGTAGAACGCACTTTGGAATACACACTATAATAACAAAAGGATCATCGATATAACACAAATTTTTAACCGTAGTAAAATAAAAAGGTTTAATATCGAAATATTAATGATCATTTTTTTTTAAATTAAAGTTGATTTTGATGACTCTTTCAAATAAAAAAAAAACAAAATCGGGATATTTAGTGCGTACAATATGCTTGAATATATATATGAAAAAGGAACAAAAATAATAGGCGTCGTATTGAAAATAATTTTCTTGCCATCGCTTAAAAAGAAGTAATTTTGAAACTCATCATAACGGACTCACCGCTAACGTTCCAAGCACCTTCAATCTGATGCGAAGCAGTCGCCACACCAAAAGTAAATCCGTCAGGAAATTTAATGTTGTGTGCGAGAGACCTGCGAAAATTTACGTTCATGATCATCGAGTAAAAGTCAAATAAATATTGTGGTTAAATTATGTAGATCGCTAAAGCCTGAGACTAATCACTCTTGCACAAAAGTGACTTTTTAGGTCAAATTTTTTTTATTAAATATTACTATTTGGTTTTTATTGTTATTTACAACATAAAAAGATTGACAGCAAATAAAATGTGCCTGTTATTAACATTTAAATCGGTTATTATTATGCAGTTGACTTTAAGGATAAAAATTGCTTAATAACTAAGTTACAAGGTTGATACATCTAACAAACTGACTTGCTTGGTTACGGCTAGTTATATAAAGTTAGGCTAGATTGTAGTATAAACAAACGGTTGTACTTACAAGTTGTACAGTGTAAACAGGGCGATAAAAATACTCCACGCCATTTTACCGAGAGCAGGTGTACTGCTGTTGAGTTGCGCCTTTATACTGATTTGCGGTTGTGCGGCGTCGCATCTTTTCACTTCATATTTAAGGGCAACCTCGAGAGGTTGCAAGCGCTTCCTTTTGATAAAGTCAAATTCGCGAAAAGATAATATTAAAAATTACACGTGTAGGATAGAATTGTTTAGAAAATTACGAACAATTACTCAACGAAGGTTACATTTAATAGAGCAAAGCAATTAAATAAAGTGATAAATAAATAGTATTTACATTATTATCAGCGGCAATGATCTGGTATGTTATGGCTCGATGATATGACAATTAGTAAATATTCAAAACTTCAACTCATTTCTTTTTAAATTGTTTTATAATGCTTTTGTAAGAAATATAGGACGAAAAATTAAATCGATATATACTATATACTTGGACCGCAATATACAAATAACACATTTGAACGTTTCTCCGAAAAATTTGTTGCTCATCGCATATAGGTGTAGTGATCAAGTCACATGGAACAAAATAATACATATATGGCGAACTTTCGATCAATATTATAATAAGTAATGTTTTAAAATTATATAGATAATAATATCAAATTTCTTATTTAGTGATTAAAATTAAACCTTTTTAAAATAGGCACGAACTCATGTAATGATTTTTTTACAAATTGTAGCTAGATACCGTACCCATATGTGTCCGTAACTCTAAGATAATCATTTTTGCTACCCCTTGTTACTGAAATGGCTTAACTTCTTGATAACACGGATTATTGTCAAGATATGAAAAATAAGAAGAGACGAGATAACAAATCATATATATGTGTAGGATAAATTTGCTTATCGAAAACACAATAAATATCCGTGCCGAATAAGTTCTTTTCATGTCCAAATTAACGCTTAGCGCTCGAAACTGCGAATCTCACTAGCCTTAATATTTAGTATGGTATCTTAAATGGCAAGGGATATATCCATTACATCAATTTATGGTACTTAAAAGATAATTTTAACAAAATTGACTCGATTTAATCGAGTATTAGCGTAGTCTAATCGAAAAAGTCTTTAAACGCAAAGGGTTAAGGATCTTTCGAAAAATAAAATACAAAATTAAATAAACCTCGGCAATCAGGTAATAATAATGTCTATAAAAATAATTTCACCGCCATTGCCTTTTTATGTGTTTGTTATCAAGTAAGTCAAGTACATACCAATGTCAACTGTAATTGTAACAACTAAAATGAACGTAATTTGTGTAAATTAAGTAGCCACTTAAATGTTATAAAAGGTATCAAATAATTTTTCTTTTTATGTACTATTAGCAAGAACCCATAAGAAATGATCGAATTATAAATTCAAGAGCACCAAAGTACTCTGGTTCCATTTTAAATGTAAGAAATAAACTGGATATTTATTGCTCCTTGCTATGCTCCTTAACTTGACTTAACTTGGCCGATGGAGTTCATAAGTCGGAGTTTTGAACAATAAGCACTCGAAAGCACTTTTTTGATCTCTTTGGCTTTCTCGAAAGCACTTCTGGCCATAAATCAGTCACGACAGTTAGGATTGGAAACGCACTACCGACTTTCTCTTTCCTTCGAGCTAGGTTATGCCGGCTTTTGATTCATCATTAGTTACCAACTCGTGATTCTGACCTCCGCCGCCACAAGATTTCAAGAGAATTTTTTCGATACAAATTGATTGTTATTAACATCGACATCATTTAAATACATGAAAGAAATCTTCGTAAGAACGAATCATTAATGTATCATTAAAAAAAGTTTTAACTTATGTACTGTTTTATTATCATGGCGACAAATGGTATAAAATATATATATTGGCACGGTAATGTAGCAGGTTCATTTAACTAGTTACGACGGCGTTTTGATAAGTTCATTACTTTGAGAAGAAAAACAAGTTATTAAGGAAAATTTTATTTTATTTTTCGACATAATCTCCTTTCTGCTCTATACACATCGAAGTTCTAACTTTCTTAACCCATCCAAAAAATAGTTTTGTCAAACCCTGAAAAATAGACCTCTGTTTCGGCTATTACTTCTTCATTGGATGAAAATCTTTGTCCGCCAAGCCATTTTTTCATGTTTAGAAACAGAAAAAAGTCACACGGAGCCAAATCCGGCGAATAAGGAGGATGTGGCAATAGTTCGTATCGCAATTTCACAAGTTTTGATGTTGCGATCGTCGACGAGTGGGCGGGATCATTATCGTGATGAAATTAAACTTTTTTATTTGCTAGAAGCGGTCTTTTTTTCAGCAGCTCTGCATTAAATCTATCCAAAAAAGCAGCATAGTAAGCTTTGGGAATTGTCTTGCCTTTCTCTAAAAAATCGATGTAAATAACTCCTAGGCTGTCCTAAAAGACAGTAGCCATCACTTTAGCAGCCGAGTGAACAGTTTTTGCCTTCTTTTGGGGAACGTTCACCGGTAGAAGTCCACTGTTTTGATTGTTGTTTTGTCTTAGGAGTATAGTGATGGACTCACGTTTCGACGACTGTAACGTACCGACGAAAAAAATCATTTGGGTTGTGGTTATACAAAGCTAAGCATTGATCAGAAGTAGATACAGGTGCTCGTTTTTGGTCGACTGTTAAAAAACGCGGCACCCATCTCGCAGAAAGTTTTTCATGCCGAGTTTATCATGTAAAATATGAAAAACTCGTTCGATAGGGATGTGAACAGCATCAGCTATCTCTCGTCTTCACTCGACGGTCTGCCAAAACAATGTCGTGAATCATCAATCGACCTTCCTGGACGGTCGGCGTCATTTGTGCGGGTACGACCGCAACGAAATTCAGTGAACCACTTATGAGATGGAGCAGAGTCACCATAATATTTTTGTCTATCCTCCTTCTGGTTAATAGTTTTACCACGTAAAAAGCAGTGCTTGATCAATACACGAAATTCATTTTTCTCCATTTTCAAGGATTATTCCGACCCACTGACATAAATGCTTCAAATAATTTTTCTTTCACGTCGATTTTAAAAATGTAGCAACATAAACTTAGCAAGGAGTTTTTAATCATGAAACATCAATTCAATTTTTTAAAAAATAATTGTATTCAGCTTAAAGTCACTGAATTATCAAAACGCCTTAGTATTATTTACAAAAAAAATACTTTTGTGTCAAATATTTTTTTTTTTCAATAAAAGCTAATTACGCGTTAAAGCTTAGCATGCGTTTATTGAAGTAGTAATTTATTAAAACTTTTTCATGCCATAATTTTATTTCACAAAGGTTCTGTTTTTTTCTTAGAAATGTGACTCTATAAAGAGTATTCTTTAATTTAACTCAAAAGTCTTTAAAGTTTTAATTTAAAGTTATACTTACAGAGTTTATTTATGGCGGAGGTGTTTAAAATTATAATATTAATAAAGAACGATCCCTGCCGCCTATGAACATTCTCAGCATCACGGAAATTTCCAATATTTTTTCTACTTTTTTAGTTAATGTTAATACCTCTGGTAATGAAATTGTTGCGCCTGTCTAAAAATACACGTTTATTATACTCAGAAATAGATTGTTAGTAATCCACATGATAGATATAGAATTTAATTCCATATTGTGAATTAGGTTCGTACCTAAAATATCTTAAAAAAATTAAAAAGTATATCGAGTTATACCTTTTAATGTTTAATAATAGCAATTTGGCTTTCACGTAGTATATTTCAAGCTATGTTTCGTCAAGGAGGCCCTGCATGACGCATAGGTAGTCAACCGAGGTCGCAAGTGAGTGCGCCAATAGGATGCCACGTGTGAGCACCTCGCGCACCTTCCACATGTCACTCATCGGGCAAGACTGAAATACCGTGGATAGGGCACGTTTCACAATAACCACTGGGTGGAACAGGTGAGGCTGGTCCAACCACCAACTACAACAATAAATAACTGTTATTTTAATGCAATTGCGATACAAAGACGCACCACATTTCTTGTGCGCCGCACTCGCCGCCTAGTACACGGCCACAATGGCTGGCACTCGCATACACCGTAGTTCACGACACGGGTGAATGATGGTCGGAGGATCCTACCTCGCCCACCTTTGACGATCGATAAGCATTGATTCATCGTCCGTTATACTTCACACGTCGATATTTTCCCGCAGCTATCCCTCTTTGTATATAAATCAGTTCGCGGATCACCGGATCCTCGACCCCTGTGACCGCCGAAAGGCCGTCAATAAGATTAAAAGCGTAAACATCAATCAAAATCAATTGCGAAGTGTCTTATTCTAAAAATTTTATTAAAATGCCATTAATAGGACTAAACATAATACGATTCATGATGCCAGGATAATGTTCATTGATTCACTGAGTTCAAGCGACGAAATTAACTCCAGAGAAAAATTTGTATTACATAATGAAAAACAGAGTAAAAACATTTTTAAAAATTCTATAATACATGTATTTCATTGTATTTTTGTTTTGTGAAATCATGTTTATATACTAACACACTTCGTAGGCCACATTAATATTTATGGAACAACACCTAAATCAATAATAATTCTTCACAATAATAAACATAGTACTGAACACCCCAGATGTTGTCTTCTCTTTATATATAATATTTATCTGGATAGCTTTAAACTATTTTCCTTCCATGAATACCTACTTATAGAAGTGTTCATGATGATCGGGTATATTGTATACATAGAAGTTAAAAACCGTGTCTTTGGTAGTGAAATACAACTGCCCTTTAGTTATGCTCGTACTATTTAAAAAACTTTTCCAAGAGTAAATAGATACAATGAAGTACCAATTATGGTGAATGGTCGAATTATTAAATTCACTTTTGTTAAAGTATAAACTAACGTAATTTAAAATACTAAATAATTATCATTTAATTTCGGATTCAGTTACCTTAAAAATAGACCTTCATAAATATAGTAAGTAGCAATGGCTACGAATATGGGGTACAACAGCGGCATGAAGACCAGAAGGATTAGCAGCAACGTTGCAATAAGTTTTAGGAATGTTGGAAATGGAGCACCATACCGCCAGAGTGATCGTACGTCGCTCACGAATTCTTTTATTAGAACCTTGACCCGACCCAGACGTGTCGCTGTACGAAACTGTCAATATATGCAAACGTTCCATGTAATAATTATGTTATTTTTTATTACTAACGGGCTACCACTTGACCTCACTTAGAGAACCTTAAACGGAAGAGCAAATGATACAAATTAATTGCATCTAAATTTACTATATTTCAGTCTTCACACTAAAAAAGGGAATCAAATTGTCTAAGTAATCTTGCTTTTGTTAAATTACTGTTTGAGTCGTGGTAATAGCATTCCTTTGAAAACTTTTAGATCCTAACATGAATATTATACGTGAAACAAAAAATTAATAGATACACTTTTCTGAAGTGTGAAGCGACAAATAATAATACATTTTGGGTACGAAAATCGAGATCTTTCTGAGAAGACTCTTTATTGACAATGGACTCGAACTTCAACGCACGATATTAAGTAACCGTGAATCGTGCTCGCAGAACACTCTGGCTGTTATATATTCAACTAACATAATACAGCCAAGCTATTTATGTGGCAATTTGACACATAGAGAGTAGTAGCTGTCTAGATCTGTTCGAAAAATCTGATCACCATCCAAACTCAGATACTCAAATGAGCCTGGAATCGAAACAGGGAACCTAAAAAGTCAAACTTTTCTTTACATACAAATGGCTTAGCCTATGCCCCACGGATGGAGTTAAATCCAGGAATCCTGAAATTGTGTCTGCAATGCTGCAATTTATTGATATTGCTTAAATTGAAGGACTAACGTGACATTCTTACTTCAACCATAAAGGCTTTATTAGACCGGCGGTAAGGTTTCATGATGATTTATTTTCGGTTAGTTATTTTCATTGAACGCATTATTAATATTGTTGCTTTATTATTCTTCACTTTTGTTTTATTTTTTTGTTAAAATAGCCATGTTTACATTTTAGTGTCCTTCATGTAATGCTTTAGACATTTGATGTAACATAAACTTTCACTATGACATTTATATTTCTTTTTTTTTGTCTATGTTAAAATTTGACAAAAAAATACAATTTAATTATATTAAATATTGATTTATAAGATATTTTTTGATTGTTTTAAAATGGTATGTTAAATCTCGTATTGGTGAATGGATATAGCAAATAACCTTTCATTTTGCCACATAAGGGTTAAGCACTTTAGTTACAATATATATTGCTTACATTTTTTTAATAGGTTATGGGCTAACACTTGGCTTCGATTTCACCTGATGTTAAATAACAATGAAGCCGTAGATGATAAAGCGGGTTCGCCCAGAATATATCTGGTTCACACATATATGACTGCCGGAACAGCAATGCTGTTATGGTTACAGATTTACGTTGAGGGTGGTAGCTAGCCAAGCGGGTTTGAAAAACTCTATCACCATTTAGACTCCACTAATCCTGTGGCCCAGGAATCGAACCCGGGACCTCCGCGTTCCAAGGTAAGCTGATAAACCACTGCGCCACGGATGCAGTCAAATAAGTGTCATATGTACATTACCCTGACTACTTTTTTGCAGTGTTCTAAAATTTGTACCAGAAACTTTAAGCAAATTAGAACAGAGCTGATGTGGTTACTGACATTTTTTATCTCAAATTAAATATTGATATTTCACTCTCAGATATTACATAACATAAAATATTAAACACATGCTAGCATACACCAGAAGACGCATACAGGTTGTTCTGTGATAAGGCCTTTTTACTTTTTGATTATATGATGTTGTAACTTATTTTTAAAAATGCTTAGTTTTAGTTTTTAATTATTGATAGTTAGTTATATAATTTTGCCCCATGATAACATAAACTTTGTTTTGTATAATTTGTACGAACTATTATTATTATAGCATTACGAAGTAACTTTTTACGCTTATTTCCATTTGGTAAAAAATAAATTTCTGTTTGTATTTTTTTATTTAAAATTTTCTTTATTAATATACATGTATTACAGTGATAGGTTTGCTGACTATTCATAATTCTGGTTTTCATGTATAATTTGTCCGTCGCTGTTAAAAAATCGTGATTGAATAAAAGTTGTAATAATTTATTTTGATTTATCTGTATGTCTCTGAAAATAGTTTTATACACTCTACCCCATTTCTTAACCAAATTATCCAAGTGAGGTTTTACCACTGAGTTGTATATTGTAGAATGAATACGATAAAAAAGGCAACGAATATAACGATAGACTAAAGCTATTAGGGAAGAGAGATTTAATTTTGTTTGCCTTTCATTTCAAAGTAGTATTCTGCATTAGTCCTGGATACTTTTCTTCCGTAGATTCAGATATATTTAAGTTTTTAGTACTAAGCGATGAATATTTACCATTTTTTTTTTGTTTTCAGATTTAAATATCAAGTTTTTGATTCATTAATTTTTAATAAGTTACATTGGAACCATTTGTCTAAAATGCTTAAATCTGATTGAGCACATGGAATGATATCATTTAGCGTGTATCTAAAGTAGAAAACGCAGGTATAGTCCGTGTAAAGAGTAATTAAACCGTTTAATTCGAGGTTGCCATATTACTTATGTACTCTAAAAACAGAAGAGGACCTAATATGGATCCCTGGGGAATACTGTACGTATGTAACTAACTGTGTGGAACTTTGGTAAGAAGCAATTTTAATTTTTTCAAATATATTAATATCGTTTAAACAAAATTATCAAATCTTTTAATGAGTGTTTTAAAATGCGATCCAGTCAATCTTCTAAAAGTAATTATAAAATTGATTTATCCGTTTAGTTGTCAGGGGCATCGTAAGCTACGAAAGTACATGACACCGGGCTAAACATATTACATCTCTCTTTTCGTCGGGTTGGGAAATGTTTTAATGTTTCATTTAATATGAAACGATATTTCTTTATGATATTGCAATTTGCTGGACGACGAGTCACCAATATTTGAAGAACTATCACTTAAAAAGTAAAACACTTAAAATGAAATAGAATTTAAAATTTATTGGAATATATGTATAAAATTCATTAATCGCTTGATATTGTTCGTTCTTCAAACTTTACGTAAATAGATTTTGTGGAGCGTAGCATTAAGTCGGCGGAGAACGTGACGTCCTCGGGATGAGTGAGTGGCAACAATTTATATCTTCTTAAAATCGTCAAAATCGCCAATTTCATTTCAATCATAGCGAATTTTTGTCCTGTATAAAACATTATAATTTCAGACGCACTCACTTCAATTTCTAAAGTTTCTTCAGCTAAACTTTTGCATAAAAACTTTTTTATAATATATATTAAATATGTAGGGTTACTGGTAACTTGACTTCCTGCCGCAACGTGATAGGGGAGCTTAAAAGCTGCAAATTTAACACCTCCCCCTCCCTCTCCCCCTTTTTATGGCCGAAAATTAATAGTTTTCGAGATATTTGAATATTAAAGGTTTTTGAAAAATTCTTCAAAATTCGATAATTCCAATCCAATAAGACCAATAAAAAAATAACTAAATTAAAAAAATAACAACTAAAAGAAAACTTGTTTAGACCAATGCACATTTATTCCGGATACTAGGCCTGACAGTTAACGATAGGCTCACGTTCAACATCCACGTGAATAACGTGTGCCGTAAAGCCCAAGAGCTTTATCGTCAACTGTCAAGAGCCGCGAAAGTATCTTTGGGCTTAAATCAGTGATTAGGGCGATGTACTTGGCGGTGTTGGAGCCCGTCATTATGTATGCAGCGAGTGTATGGGCGCCAGCGGCTAAGAAGCAGCTGGTACGAAGGCAGTTAGACGCGGTCCTAGTGCTTACCGGGCTGCTTCCTCTGGATCTACGGATGCAAGAAGCGGCCTCTTTATTTGAGGTAAAGAGTAGTCGCTCGCGGCAAGTGCTGGGAGAAGTACCAGCTAGCTTCAAGAGACTTCCACACCCGTCTGAACAAGTTGGTGTGGAGTTCTTCTGCCTGGATCGAGGGGTCGGAGCTGACCAGCTTCCCACCACAACTGCCCAAATTTACACTGAAGGCAGCGGAATAGAAAATACGGTGGGTTCGACGTTCTGCGAGATGCGGGGCACCGTAGAGACAGACGAAAAAGCTCAAGCTGTGAGGCTTCTGTACTATCTGCCAGGCAGAGCTGCTGGCATTAGCAGAAGCAGCAGGGCACGCGGCCAGTGGGTCGGCTCAGTCGATAGATATCCTGAGCGACTCGAGGTCCGCTCTCGAAACTGTCGCAAGAC
>DWQX01005497.1:0-12878 GCA_018245475.1 Pharmacophagus antenor
GTAAAATAAAATCATTTACCGTTACAATGTTAAGATAATTTTGAAGAAGAAATTTACTACGCTAAAATTTTACCTTTTATTTAACATGTATTAACATACCAATATATGTGCAGTATCACAATATTTTCCAGATTTTATTTTAACTTCATTAGTTGCAGTGTTGTAAACTTCAAATTTTTCAAAATAAAATTCGGGGTTGTGCATATCCTGAACCATGCCTCGAAAACGAACTAATTTTCCATCTGGTAAATTATGGGATGCATTTGAGTTTAACAGAGGAATCTGAAAGGTTATATGGAGGTCAAAGTAATAAAACTGTGTTTCATTTGTGGAATTGGAAATTAAAGTAATTAGTACCTGATTCCACTTAGTAAGCTTTAACAATTTCTCTTTCCAAGCTTCTTCCTTCGCAATCCATAAATCTGGACTTACGGAGTCAAAATCGTATGAAAAACTATTCATTATGTGTAAAAACTGAATTAAATCAGTATCAATATTATTTTTAAGAGCAGATGATAATTAACTGTGTTTTTAATTCTTAAAGACCAATAAACAACTGAAATAAAATTAAAGCTCAAAGTTAAAAAAATATATTTATTTCCAACATACAAACTCTACCGATTTGACAGCCCGCGAAAATTGGACTATAAATTATAGAATAATTAAACAAAACATATTATAACACCTTGGTTATTCTTTGTGTATTTTTGTACTATTATTTTAAAATGACTGAACTGATTTTATATTCTGCTATTTATAGTACTTTCATATCAAAATGATTAACCTGAAGTAAAATTTAGTAACAGGTTATAAAAGCAAAAACACAATCTATAGTTTTTTTGATTATCTATTATAACTCTATGGCAGAATAAAACTAATGACGCCGAAGTAGATTTCTCAGTTAGAAAAGTGCGGCAAATAAAACTTTTCGTTAATTCTTGGAAAAATATATCTTTTCAAGCGTTCTGTATTACATTTAAACAAATCTGAATACATAGCATAGCAGAAAACAAAATGAGTAAGTTTATTACATAGATCATTCAGTATTGCTTGCCACACTTCATTTCTTTTAACCATGCGTCTCTAAACATTTTAGTCAATCAAGAACAACCTAAAATTATTAAAGCAACGAGATATTTTTCAAAAAATTGATGCTAAACTTTTGTTAAGGAATTCGTGTTCTTTTTAGAAAAAATAGAAATAATCAGCACTAATTTTTATATTGTATTATTTCAGCAATGGATATTCGTCCTAATCACACTATATATATAAACAATTTAAATGAGAAAATAAAAAAAGAAGAACTAAAGAAATCCCTGTATGCAATCTTTTCACAATTTGGTCAAATATTAGACATTGTTGCAATGAAAACATTGAAGATGAGAGGTCAAGCATTTGTTATTTTTAAGGAGATATCCAGTGCGACAGTTGCATTGCGAAGTATGCAGGGATTTCCATTCTATGACAAACCAATGGTATAACAAATTTGTTATTTTTTTTTAATCCAAAATTTATATCATACAATAACACACTCTAAAATCGTGACTGGTAATGAGTCAATAGAGAATTTCAATATTGTAATACAATTGTCACCCTCATTGTAAACTCTCATTCTTAAGAAATATAATTAATACAATGATTATTATGGTTTTCAGAGAATCCAGTATTCAAAGATAGATAGTGATATAATTGCTAAAGTTAAAGGGACATTCCAAGAAAGACCAAAGCGTCCTAAAGTCCCTCGAGCTACAGAAGATGGGAAAAAGAAGAAAAACAAGGATGCCAATCGCAGTGTCATACCAGGATTTGGACAGCAGAATATGCTTAATAATGTTAATGCAGAACAACCACCCAACCAAATTCTATTCCTTACAAACTTACCTGATGAGACTTCTGAAATGATGTTGTCTATGCTTTTCAATCAGTAAGTACTGTGACTATTTAAAAAAGTATC
The DNA here is from genome assembly GCA_018245475.1 of Pharmacophagus antenor. Taxonomy (NCBI): domain Eukaryota; kingdom Metazoa; phylum Arthropoda; class Insecta; order Lepidoptera; family Papilionidae; genus Pharmacophagus; species Pharmacophagus antenor. The sequence goes on from DWQX01005497.1 coordinate 1,955, forward strand.
CACACTGCCTATAGACATCTTGCTTGGAACTTGTGCCCCATATAAGAGTCAATTTTACTAATGGCACCTATCTACAACCGTCAGAGAAACTTTAATAACAATCATTTTAAAACCATAAGCAGAGTGGTAATTTTTTAACATCTCCAAAATTATAAATAAGAATACAAAATATTATTCACACAGCATATGATATAAAGCTTTGGATATCATAAGAATATATGTATTTCTTTCTAAACTATTTAACTTTTTGAATAATTTAGATGAATTTGACTTGGTATACAATAATTAAATCTTGCAGAGCAAGCCCGAGCATTTATATACTCATGTACATAAAGCATTGAAGTGATATTTCTTTCTTTATTAGTGTTAAGACCATGTAGCAATTATGTTTAAAAGAAGTATGCCAGTCTTTCAGACTTGTATAAGACCACCACTGCTATAAATATGCTAATGTTATAAGTAATAACAGAAAAACGTTAAACTAAAATTTGAACTAGGAAATTATTATTATTATTTTAAATCACATTTTCTTTGACACACATAACTCATTGTATTTCATCATTGCAGGTTTCCTGGTTTTAAAGAAGTTCGTCTTGTACCCAACAGGCATGACATTGCATTTGTTGAGTTTGCTAATGAAATGCAGTCTGCGGCGGCTAAAGAAGCTCTTCAAGGATTTAAGATCACACCCACACATGCAATGAAGATAACATTTGCAAAGAAATAGTGTTTTGTTATGATTTTAGATTTAATAAAGACTTTTATATATGAGAACTGTTTTCAGCATTGCACTTTGCCTGAACAGCTCTCTGGCTGTGATATTATTGTTAAGTGTAATCACTTTGTTTTACTGTCCATAATCCTGTATGTATTATATACATAATGTGAAAATAATGTTTTACTGGGTTATAATAATGTAAAGCATCCATTTTATTATGATAAATTGGATTTATATGTGTTTATATGTAAAGTTTGGTTTAAAAAATATTCCTAGAAACTTGATGTTGAAATATTAATCTTCATTAAATTTCAATGAATAAAACTATATGATAATTTACTAGGCAAAAGAATTAGCATCACTTAGGACAATGATCAATCAATGATGACCGTATGGGTTGTCAACCGACTTCCCGGGTGTCCAGGGGCGATGGTGATGACTTACCATTAACACCTTAGCTTACAATGACGTCTCAGGCGTCACAAGGTTACCGGACCTTACGCGAAAAAGACAGAGATATTCTAAAGGCGCGACGTTCAGTTACTTCTCATTGGCATTCGACGTTTCATCATACTTAAAAAGTTTTATAAATAATGTCTTCAAAAAGAAAAATTAGAAGTGAGAACGACATTGCTACCAGTAGTAGTGACATTGTACGTATCGTACGAAAAGCTACCATGCAGCTGGTGATCAGCGAAGAATCCGATAATGAAGATTATTATCAACCACCTCAATTGCGGACTTGGAAAAAAAACGAGTGCCATCCAAAAATATGGAAATTCCCAGAATAAAACAGGCAACATTAGATCAGTTGAGTACAAGTAAAAAGGAAATGGACGTTTTTAATATAATGTTTAATAGTATATTTTGGGAAAATCTCGCGATGGAGACAAATCTTTACGTGAAACAAGTAATAAACAATAAAAATAAAAGAAGAAATATTTATGAAGATTGGTTTCCTGTTGACTGTGATGAACTTAAAATATATATTGCCCTATGTATAATTGCGGCTGAAGTGAAGAAACCAGCAATTCAAATGTATTGGTTTAAGAGGGCCGTTATTGAAACTCCGATATATAGAGAAACGATACAGTACAGAAGACTTTTGCATTTTTCAAATAATGAGGTAACCAATAGAAGTGATAAACAAAATGAATACTGTAACAAATTATTTTAATCAACAATTTCAAGAAATATACACTATGCAAGAGTACATTGCAATTGACGAATCATTAATAAGATTTAAAGGACGCTTATCCTATAAACAATACAATCCGTCAAAAAGAGCGAGATTTGGTATAAAAGTTTATAAATTGTGCGAGTCCAGTTCAGGTTATTGTTATAATTTCAAAATATACACTGGCTGTGACAAAATAAATACCACAGAAAATGCATCTGAAACTGTGGTCAAAGAACTATCAAAGCCAATTTTATACAAAGGACACACACTATATTTGGCCAATTGGTTTTCTTCACTAGATCTTTTTGTAACTTTACTCAACAATAAAACTAATGTCATTGGAGCAGTGCGCGCAAACAGAAAAAAAATGCCGAAAGATTTCTTGAACACAATATTAAAATAAGGGGGATATGAAATGAGAAGCTGCAATGAATTACTGGCAATTAAATGGAAAGATAAAAGAGACGTTTTTATTTTAACGACAAAACATGCAACAGTAGCAATGACTGAGCAAATCAAAGAGAAACGCAATCCTACTTGAAAACCAAAATGTATAATTGAATATAACAAAAGGATGACAGGAGTTGATCGTCAAGATCAAATGTTAGCGTGCTACCTTCTAATGAGAAAGTGTATGAAGAGGTATCGCAAAATTTTCTTTTACCTGTTTGATATGGCTTCATTTAATTCTAATATTTTGTATAATAAGATAAATATTGAAAAAAAAAACAGAGATATACAGAATATAAGATTAACATAGCAGAATTATTATTGCAAAATACACCGTTACCGAACTACAACCGTAAAGGACAGTTGTCAAATGGAAATGGACCACTAAGATTGCAGACTCAACAGTGGAGTCATTTTCCTGAACACATTGATCCAACCCCGTCGAATCAACACCCAAAACGAAGATGTGTAGTTTGAACAAAGCATAAAAAACGCTGAGAGACATCGTGGGAATGCAAGAAATGTAAAATTGCATTACATGTACCAACATATTTTGAAAGATACCATACTATTAAGATTACTAACAGTTTTGTATTAAAATAAAAATGTTATTGTTAATGTATTATTCAATTTAAAACAATAAATCTTTTTTTGTTCAATAATTAACTAACCGTAATTATTTATCAAACATCTTGCAAAGTTAATTGTATAGCGCACGTGTATATACAAACTTTAGAAAATTTGTGATTTGAACAGTTTCGAACGCTGATCAGATCTGTTTATATCCCTTCGCGCACCGACCTTAGTGTCGCTTTTTCCCGCACAGTTGGAAATTTGGTCGTAAAGCAAGGGGTTAAGCAAATCTCTGGTTCTCGTGTAGTTTTCCCATAAAAAGTACAGTTTCAATCCGTTATAGCATATTAATAATGGTTACTACTATAGTCCCTTTTTTTTACCACTGATGAAGAGTGCAAGCATTTCTGGTATTATTTTATTCTATTTAGTTTACTAATAAAATGAGATTTAACTTTTGTTTCCATAAAAGACTATACAATGTTTTAATTCTCAAAAAAAAAATAAGATTACTATATGTAAATATCTATCAACAGTAAAATTTGTAACAAGATAATATATTTTACGTTATTGTGAATTCAGATTTTATAAATGGCAACCCTGTATAACCCTTATATGTAATGAAGAAATGATTTAGAGGAATAACGAACTAACTGAACAGGCAATACATGTGAGAGACAAAGATAGTATGATAACTATAGTTACCTGTAAAGTTAGCGTAATTATACTTTATTTTTGGTGATTGCGAAACTGTCAAAGTACAGCAGTAATAAATGACTAGTAACATAACTTTAATTCAGTTTCATTATTTTGATAACATAAATAAACAATATATTTATTAAGATATCTTTATCAGACATTCAAGAATAAACTAACTTATTTATTTCGCGTAGCGATTGTCTAAAGTATAAATATGGAAGACATATTTCAGTGGTGTAGAGAAGGAAACGCTTTGCAGGTGCGGGTTTGGCTCGATGATACTGAGCATGATATGAACCAAGGGTAAGTTTATTATGTACTGAATACTGTACATAGAGTGAACCGATTATGAAAGCCTTATGGGTGCCATTTGTAGCTGTAGGAATTCGAAGTTCGTTGTCCAAACTGTTGTAGTAAATCTATCGATCGCAACAAGGTTTATTTTCATTTAAGATGAAGTATGTGTCATAGGTCATCCGAGAATGAGATTATTATGCATTTAAAATTCTGTAATAATTCTTAGAAGTTATAATAGTGTGGTGTTTATCATTATAAAATCATTTTTTTTACCGTTTTTTCTATTATTTACTATCTCTACAGCTGATTTATGAGTATGAATTAATGTATATATGCAAGTCTTTTTAATAGTTGCTGATTATATTATGACTAATTAATGTTAGTTAAATAAAAGTTGATTCATTTTAAAATTATTCAATAATATTATTTTTCCTTCAGTACTTAATAAACAATACTACATGAAATTTGTAACATTACATGAGAAATAAACATGGGTATTCATGATAATTATATTATATCACTGTTTTTATTATGTGTATTGATTTTTTATTACAAGTGTAGGCAACAAGGGCTAATAAATGCAGCTATTAAAACTAATGCTTAGTAATCTCATTCCTTATTGGTATGTATATCAAGTGAACAGTTTGTGTGCCTGTCAAAGGTCATTTTCCTTAAGTAATACTACTCTTGTTGATACTAACAACATATCAATTTTTACATTGTAGGAAATTTTTGTAAAAAAGTGAAATATTAAAGATATTTTGTTCAAACTCAATACTGTTTAACAGTATATAATTTCCCATTTTCTCTTAAGTCAGTTTAAAAGTTCAGTATAGTACATGTAATAGACTCAAAAAAATTCACTGCATACAAATTTATTTACTCTAGTCGAACTCAATGTTTTCCTGTCCTATGTGCTAGAGATGTCTCTTAAAGATTGTATAGACAAGTGGGCATTGTGGTGTTGAAACAGGCTTTAGTTATACTAATTATTGCAATTGTGATTTTGTTCATGAGTTTTTAGCTAACATAACCTTGATTGCACCAGATGTTAGTGTAAATGAGATCGTATATGAAGCATGTTTATCCGGAATGCTTGTGGCTCACATGGTGGCAGTTATGGCAGAGTTCGTAAAACCCTACCACCATCTAGACTTCCCCACTCCTGTGACCCTGAAATAGAACTGTGGCTCCACACATTACAAGGCACATACAAGAGTAAACCATAGAGGCAATAAAAATTATATAATGTTGTTGTATAACTCTTAAGAGAAATAGAAAATATTTGATTCTTTCTTAAGACTTAATACTTACTTAAACCTTTTTGTAGCTATTGTCAATGTTTTGCGGGCTTCTGAAAAGTAACATTAGTAAATTTAGTAAATAAGTTAGTAAAAAAAAATAACTAATCTCAACATAAAAGTATACACTTAAATGAAATATATATATTATAGTGATGATCATGGCTTCAGTCCCTTGCACTGGGCATGTAAAGAAGGCCACATTAAGATTGTGGAGATGCTAATTCGGCGCGGAGCTAGAATCAATGTCACTAACATGGGAGACGACACACCCTTGCATTTGGCTGCGGCTCATGGACATCGGCCCATTGTGCAATTGGTAAGATATATTGTCTATTTAGATATTATCATCACAGGTGTTGTCCATCAGATAAAGTAAGGACCAACAGAACCACAACAACTGTATATCCTTTTAATCACCTTCTACAGACACTACAAGGCAGATCATTTTTGTGCCCTAGTAAAAACATGTATGTATATATTTATGTTGCAGTTGCTACAGAATCGTGTGGACGTAAATTTTACTAATGAGCATGGCAATTCGCCCCTACATTACGCATGCTTCTGGGGCTATAGCGCGATCGCCGAGGACCTAGTCTTGGCAGGCGCTCTGGTGTCGCTTGCAAATAAAGATGGTGATACGCCCCTAGACAAGACTAGAGGACAACTGGTGCAAAGGTAAAAATTTTGTTTCTACATGCCATACTTATGCAGTGCAAAACTCATTTATGCACTTTTATTATAAATACAAATTTGATTTTATTATCTTTATTAGCCTTTTCACAAGGTGTGCCATACATGTGTACTTTATGCATAAAATCATCTCTTCTGTTAGGTACCATATGGTACACATTATTACAAAATATGTAAGCATACATTACAATACATACACCACAATACACAAATTGTCTATACAATTGGTGTATTGTAATCTTATAGCTTTATATAGTAATAGAAACTTTTAACTTTCATACTCTCAATGGTTGGTTCAATGATATATAAAAAAGTATAAATCCAATATTTGTGCTGTGCATTACCATAATTTTTATCACCATTAATAATTATAACAGATTGCATGAACTTGCTGTCCAACAAGGGCAAGATCTCAAGAAGATCCAGTTCAAAGATCAGTCGTGGCTCGGCTTGAAGACGAGGAGTCGTGACGCGACCTTATCCCGCCACAAGGGTATCAACATCAACGAATTGGCGCTCCACACGCGCATCGCCGTCACACCTTCTGGTAGGAACACAACATATATGGATACTACGTAACATAACGTAAATAATTATTAGTGTAACTAATTTAGTGTGCCCCTTATTTGCTTGCCTAGTTCTGTTTAAGTCATCGTTCATTTTTTTTGTACCGACCTTAGAACCATTTGACTATTTAAATGCGCGAGTGAATGTATAATTATAAAAAATATTTTTGAAAGCCAAAAGTGAAACGAGAAAGTTTCTAATTTATATATTATTTCACTGAACTTTCATTTATGGTTTTTATACATTGTTCATTGCGGACTACTTCATCAATTAACAATAACATGAAGTAGTTAACAAATAAATAGGTTAATTTTTTTTATTAAACTTTTCTTATACTCTCTTTAAAAAGGTCAGTATTTAAAGTTTAGCGTTTTACGAGGTTCGATCTGTGGTATATTGAAATTGATAGTGATTATAAATAATTTATTTATTAATTAAAAACAGTTTGAATATTATCAGTTTTTTCCTTATGTATTTTTTCTTCAGTATTTTTGGTGAGCTTCCATCGTATACGACTTCATCGACACATAGCATCGTGTATCAATTGTGGTTGTGTGTAGATTCATTGTCGATAAGAAAAAATGTTAATTCAGGCGAGACATGGCGCGGTCGCTGGCAGAAGAACGACATAGTGGCTAAGATAATAGCCGTGCGCGAGTGCACGCCGCGCGTCCAGCGCGACTTCAACGAGGAGTTCCCCAAGCTGCGTATATTCTCGCACCCGAACATATTGCCTGTGGTGAGTGTTCACTGAATCGGTTAAAACTTAAACTCACATTTTTTTTTTATTAACACTGTCGATTGGCGTTTTTATTCACACTTGGAATGTTGTATGTATTGTATCATTTGCAAGTTTGAAGCTCTGCTATACGATATAGAATATACGGCGTGGTGTATAAATCTGTTTGTGTCGTTTAGGTGGGTTGCTGCGTGTCGCCGCCGTCGCTGGTGGTGATATCGCAGCATATGTCGTGGGGCTCGCTGTACAGCCTGCTGCACGGGGGCGGCGCTGGGGGCGGCGGCGGTGGCGGCCGGGGCGGGGTGGTGGTGGACGCGGGCGCGGCGCTGCGGCTCGCTCGCGACGCCGCCGCCGGAATGGCGTACCTCCACTCGCTGCAGAGGGACCGTGCGTTGCCCACTTACCACCTCAACAGTAGGCATATCATGGTGAGTTACCTGCAGTCCATAGATAGTCAGGAGCAATAGGGCCCGTCCGCCGCGGTACTGACCCTGAACGGACACTTGCGTTTAAAATATTCACGGCCTGCGTGGTCTTTGTGTATATGTTATTGAAAGCCTTCAACAAAAACAGTGCTACAAAACATTTATTAACATTTCTGTATAAAAAGATTTCAAAATTATTAAAATTAAAATTTATGGGTATTTATCAAAGCTTAACGATAATTTTTTTTAATATAATTAATAAAGAGATAATATGTAAAACTATAATATGAAATGTATATGCCGGCCTCAGGGTTAAATAAAAATGTTAAGTTTACAACAAGAATATTTATTCACCCCGTTAAATTTTTACATATGTTTATATTATGTTTATTGTTAGATAGAAAACACACTTTTTCTAATAAGTTCGAAGTCGCTCGCGATCCAATTTTTTGACAGTTCTACGAACTACGGAAAGGGCGCGTCTGTCCAATATTGCAACTAGAGCTGTCCCTTTCTGGCTCGAAACCGATTGTCTTCCAAACACAAGTATATATATAAGGCGATTTCGGTCAGATCGACGAAGACTTGACGGCGCGCATCAACATGGCGGACTCGAAGTTCTCGTTCCAAGAGCGCGGGCGAGTGTATGCGCCGGCGTGGATGGCGCCCGAGGCGCTGCTCAAGCCGGCCGCCAAGCGCAACTGGGAGGCGGCCGACATGTGGAGTTTCGCAGTGCTGCTGTGGGAGCTCGCTACTAGGGAGGTGAGAGTAATATATCGCTCTCTTTTATTTTCTAATTTTGCGGAAAATTAGGCCAAGTATATACGAGTTAAATTATATCTTAACCATATAAGTGAGAAAAAAGAAACAAAATTTAGGAAACTTCATGATTTCCTCAATACAAAATTAAAATGGTACAACTGATGCTTCATATGCCATAGCAGCAGGGCTGGTGGGACACCTTGTGGAGTAATTTAAAAAAAAATTACTAAGCGCTAAGAAACGATATGTAGTTTCTTACACTAGCATTAAATTTTTGCTATGAACCCATACATGTGTTTTCACATAACCATTCATTCTCGCGTTATAGTCACTCAATGAAATTTAGGTTATTAAGACATCCAGAGGTCATAACATAGTTAATTCAGTCACAATCAATATACTTTGCATTAAAAGTTAACTCTACACAAATTCCGTTATACGCTATACGAGTGTTATTTAATAGTTTCTTCATTTAAATATGACCCTCTCACAACTTTTCGCATAGTGATTCGGTTTTAATGATACTTTTTATGTTAGCCTCATAGCAACACATTTCTTTTTACACGTTAATTTACTTTACAAGATTCCTTTCGCTGACCTGTCGCCTATGGAATGCGGCATGAAGATTGCGCTCGAAGGGCTGCGCGTCACCATCCCTCCCGGGGTATCCCCCCACATCGCCAAGCTGATCAAGATATGCATGAACGAAGATCCCGGTAAACGACCCTCGTTCGAAATGGTCCTACCCATTTTGGAGAAAATGAAACGTTGAAATAAAAAATAAATTAATCGATTACGGTAATGTACATTAAATAATTAAAGCACAAAACCTATTAATAATGGTTGTCTGTACCATAAACCATATAAAAGATTAAAAAAAGAGACGTGAAATAGAAAAAATATATTTTGTTAAATTAATTTGCATATCCACAAATTATCAGACATGCTATATAATACAGAAAAATGAAATAGAAAATAATATCGATTTAATAACTAATTTTTTTTTAAATTAACGATAACATGGCGTGATAACGAAGGAAACGTCAAAGAATAACTTTTTTATCTGTGTACAATTTATAAGCCGAGAGTATAGATATTTTTATTTTTGAAATGTGCCATGTTCATAAATGTACAATTTTAAACGCAACTTCATAGTAGTCCCCGAATATTTTATTTAATTTTCAATACTTTTTGTTAACTGTCATTTAACTGAAAATTATACCACCTATTAACGTTTTTATTTCGTAACTGCCAGTATTTAATTGTTGTTTAGTACTAAGGTTGTGTTTTCTAATTTTTTTTTCTAAAATCGTAACAAGTTTAGCCTTTAAAATCAAAAGGTGCTACCTTTTATTGTAGGCTGCCTTATAACAAACATGGAAAATTAAATGGGTTAAGCATATTTAGAATTGCCATGTAAATTAATTACCAATTTAGGTTAAGGAATATTTAAAAGTGCTAATGCCTATAAAATAGTTGATGAATCTCTACAGGCCAACAAGATTTATTTATAAAATATACTCTATTATTTTATGTATTTATATCTGAAATGGTTATAACAATTCCTTTAGAGAAAATTATTGCTAATTCTCTTGTTTATAATTTTTAATGATCACTTAATAATTATAATGAAATACACGTTCTGAATTCCAAACTTTATATTCTAAGAAATAAATGTGCCTTATGCTTATGTGTAATAACTAATGTAATAAATATTATAATGTTGCCTTATGACAAATGAAAACAATGTCTAAAAAATATTTTTATTTAAAATATTAAATTGACTAACGATTAATATCCGTGTGCTTATTTTTTGCCCTATCCCAAATTAAATGTGTTTTTTTTTAAAGTGACGAGGTTTACACATACTTTGAATTTTAAAATACATGTTACTAATATTTTTTATGTTAGTAGATGTATATTGTTCTCAAAATAAAAATCTAGATTGTAAAATTTGTCACACTACTCTTACACATACAGGATGGGCAGAAATACGATGACAATTTAAAGGATATTTATTTAACCAAATTATTGTAACGTTTGATTTATAGTCTGTGAACGTACGAGATAGATTATAATATTTATTGTAGTTGTTCAATTAGCCGCATACTAAAATAATTAAAATTATGCATACTAATTTTTTTGTCTATAAATATTTTAAAAATTCCAAATATTGTAATATGCAAAGCTTTAGTCCATACTTTTAACAATTGTTACATATTTCTATCATAAATTAAATTGAAAAAAGGATAAAAAATAAATAACGGAAAACATGTTAAAAAAGGGCGTTACTATGATCAAGTAACAGTTACAAATAGAGCTATGTAAAAAAATACGTCAGCAGTGCAAAAGGCGGTCTTTCTGCTGAAAGCAGTCTCTTCCAGACAACCTTAGGATGAACATATAGCTTATAGAGTTAAATAGAGTGTATATATATAAAAAAGAGGAAATGTTGATTATATTTTATCTAACATATATAAGTACACATACTCCTGTATATATATATATATATATATATAT
>DWQX01005498.1:0-12876 GCA_018245475.1 Pharmacophagus antenor
GAATTCCATGCTGAGTTGTTCAGCGGGGTGTACCAAGTTGGTATAAGGTACCGGCCTCTCCACTTCTCTGTCGATTGACACTCGCCGGGACCACCCCTTTTTTGCAAGATATAAGTCTGCCACCTCCTTGATTCTTATATCCAGGGGCAGAATCCCGACGAGCACCAACGCAGAGTTCAGGGAGACCGTGCGATAGGTCTTTGCTATTTTTTGCGCAAAACCCGGCTGAACAGCATTCAGCTGTTTCTTTATTTTTATTTTATCGGATGCATGAGCCTATGCACTCGCTCCGTACAGGATCACAGGTTCGATCACGGCGGTGTAGATGGTCTTTATCACCGCAGGCTCTAATCCCCACTGAATTTTTGCTGCTCTGGCGAGTCGACCGAATATGCCAAGCACTTTGTGGTACACATTTTCAACATGCGTATTGAACGTAAGTTTGTCGTCGATTGTGAGACCAAGCACTCCGATCTCCCGAGTCAGTCCAATACGGCAAGTTGACATTATGGGCGATAACTAGTCAGGCGAGTATAATCTTTCCAGTAACTAGACTCTACTATTTATGGGGCTCGAGTATCGAACCTAGGACCTTCGTGTTACAAGGTAAATGGTAACATAAAGTCACGTACGCAGTCTTGTGTATTGAACAATTTTTATAATGTTCATGAACGGATAATAATGACCTCAAATAAACATTTCAAGTGACAGTTTTCATAAAAAAAATTAAAGAAGAGCAAATACTACATTATCCGGCGCGTTTTACACTGTCCAATCTTTAACTGACAACCATTTTTGACATATGTCTGTCACGCCTCAAGTTAGTGGTAATGTTTTAACATAGCCTCATTATGTAATTAGCTAATAAAATATGTAATAATAAATATAATTTTCTACATCATTTAATTTATTCCCAAATGAAAATGTACGAAGCGAGCACGCTCAATAGCTCGCGTGCTAAATCCCACTCAAGTAACACGTCAGAGTCTATACGCATTATTTTTCCACACTGTCAATTATTCATCTATTAAATTCAGCTACGCTCGCACTTTCCAGAACAAACAGAGGCGTCACTCAATAAACGAACTAATGTTGTATAAACATTTGATGATTTTGATTATTTAATTCCAGCTTAAAGGTCAGTGTACACGTTTCTACAACATGCTACTGAATAACGTGTTAATTCTATTTTGATATAATTTACTCGTATGTCAAACGTGATTTGTGCGATAAAGCATATTTTAGTGTGGATGTTTGCGTAAAGGATACTAAAATTTCAAAGTGAATGACTCTTATTACACTTTCTTTAATGAATTTTAAAAATATTGACAATACAATAATGGAAACAACTGTCTTTTCTCAGTTGTTCTCAATAAAACGCGCTTTGTAAAATGACATAGTTAAAATTGAGAACGTTTAAAAGTGATTGCACATATTAATAATTTTTATGGGTATAGACTAAAACTTGTCTTCCATTTCACCTGATTTTAAGTGACAGTGAAACTGTAGATGTTGAAGTATGATCACCCAGAATACTCCTGGCTATCACGTTAATGAATGCCGAAAAACAGAAATGCCGTTATGGCGATAATTTGACATAGGGGCTGATAGTCAGGCGGGTTCAAAAAACCTTATCATCACCAAGACTCCACTCCACCTGCGGCTTGGGAAACGAAATCGGGACTAACAAGGCAATCAAATTTATCAATAATGTACACAGAAATCAATAAATCATAATTTGTACAGTCTTACACGATGACAAAAATATGAAAGAAAAAATTTTTTATGATGTAAATGCATATTTAAGTATTTGGGCTTGCCCTACACAAGCAACTCGGACATAATACCGTATTATGTTTATTGTTTCCAGATATAATATATTGTCCCGTTACTGTAGTTATTTCATTACTCACAGTCCTTTTAAACCTCGACACTGTAACAGTAGTAAAAGTTCTTGACATTAACCACTTTTCTGCACGTGTCCTAATTTTCATGTATTACTTAATTATATATACTTAGAGATGGCGTGCTGCTGGAGATATTGTTGCGCCGTTTGTACTTCGCAGTAAGGAAAAAGTAAGGAAGCGGTGAAAGGTGGGCGAAACAGATTGCTGTCTATGAATTATGACTACAGAAAGTGTTTTTTTTTTGTAGTTAATGCTGAATTAAGGAATTTTGACTCCCTGTCAATGTAGACCGTTCAACAGTGAATATTTAATTTCATCTGAAAAATTATAAATAGTACATAGGAATAATCGCCTCTAAAATCGATTTGACGTAAAAGTAATATCGATATATCACGTAACCCAAAACAGTAGAGGTGCCGGAAATTAAACAATTATTATAAATAAATAATCTATCTATCTATCTATATTATAGGTAATAAATCTTGGAATACTATAATATACCCAGCGTTGTCATCTCTCAAAACCTGTTAATCATAACATAGCACAAAACTTTTGTAAAATATAACTCAATATATTCTGTATTAAACATTGGCTCGGATTGGCTCAAAATATTTTCGACACAATCCAACTACTATTTTGTTTCACAGCGAAACAAAAATAAAACGGATAAATTCGAAACCACACAATACATATTTACAAAGAAGCACAGACTGTAGAGAAAAAAAGTGCATTTGTTTAAATTAAAAAACATGGCTCCACACACCGGCAATACACTTTATAAATTCACACGACGTTACCCAGAACACATTCTATTAAAAAAAAAGATATGAAAAGAAACGCGTTCTTAAAAAATTCGTTCCCTCACAATGTATAAAGCACCCCATTCACGACACAATGGAGGTTTTGTGCGGTTTACGCGACTGAATCGCATGACCCGAGCGACGTGTGTTACAATGAGACCGTGTATGGGTGCACTCAGTGAATTGTTTTTGTTTTCTATTCACGGGGTTATGGCTTTTCTCTTTTATTTCGTTTCCTCGATTTTTCATGTTGGAGAGTATAATTTAGCAGCGAGCCTCCTTGAGACGTTTCGCGAACTTGCGTTTTAAGTAACAGGGAAATTATTGCACTGTTATTACGTTATAATTTCCCTGTTCCATAAATTAATCGAAAAAAAATGAGCTTAGAATATATTAAATTCATTTATTTTCAATTTCTTTTTTTTCTATCTCATTAAGAGTTTTATGGCGATAGTGTCTGAGCATCCCGTTCTCAAACGTTAATTTATCATGAAAAGACTTCAAACCTTTCACGGCTTTTAAAAATTTATCCTTTCCTTAAGCCTGCTTTTTTTTCTAATTTTTCAAATTGAAATCCCATGCAGTAATTGTTTCTGTGTGTACAAAGTTTCTAGATCCTTTTCGAAAGTTTAGAGTTTACGTAATTTATAGCAAAAAAATGGGGTACAGATATTTTAACCAAACACTAACAAACTAGTACTTTTCGATAAAAAAAGTATATTATTTATCGAAATAATCTTTATATAGACATATATGACATTAAACGACATTCATTTGATTGACTCACGTAATAATCGCGAACTCCTTTGAACAAACCATTTCGGTACATATGACCATTTATATAATTTTCTTGTAACTTTACAATTAAGAAATTAAAACTTGACAGTTATAAGGAAATAAATATAAGACCACAAAAAACTTTTGACGCACTGAAAGCTTTGTATTTTATAGTGAACAAAACACATAACGTTACGTGAAAAGCTCGAAAAGCTCCGGATGCGGTCAGGAAACTGGTAAATGTGATTGAAGGGGTGCAACGGCTTGCTGACGCAGCAATGTGGGTTAGGGTGGAAAATGTGAGGCAAAATCGAACAAAAACTTTACAGGGAGTACGTTTGTAATTATTATACTTGACTTGTAACATTAAGTAACTATATAAGCAATGCTATCACTTGAGGGTTAGAACGTTCATCTTGTAGTAAATCATAAGAAGTAACTCCATTTGTACCAACTGAAAATAAATTTTTAATGAAATTATTATAATTTGCGAGTTAATTTCGGTACAAATGTTACATAGATTTTTATTACATTATAGTAGTAATTTGGATTGACTCTAGTGATGTTTTATATTATCAGTTTTTTTTATTTTAATTTGTCTTAAATGAGTTATTACTTAATTTCAATTTCACATTATATTTAGTGACATTGTGGTCATAAATAATGAGGTATGGTCGACCAGAATAATCTGGTTCCTATGTCTCGTATTCGACTGTAGGAAGCTGCATTTTTATTGACATAAAGAATCAAATAAATCAGATGATGTTGTCTGTGGTATATAAGCAGTTACAATTTTCAATATTTCTTTTTTCGAAATAATGCTTGAGTTGAATACGACGATAAAAACGAAGAGAAAACTATATTTTTTTAACGAAACATGTTTTTAATCGAAGTATCAATCTGACTCCATTTTCATTCCTAATCTTGAGATATGTTTTAAAACTTAACTGACCCATTACGTGAAGTACTCTTTCATCAAATTAGACAATTCTCTATTAAAAAATATGCGCAATCATACACGAAAAAGGGGCTAAAGAAAAACATAAAAATGACAACCTACTCATTTTTCGACTGGTTAAGTATAAACCCCCAAGTTCACACTACACACACATAGACGAATGACATTATACATCGTACGATCAACTTCTAATAGCTGCGAAACGGTGGCTGTTAAAGTTTCCGTATCACGTCGTTAAGTGATAAAAGTTATACCATGTTATGGTAGTAAATTCAGCGCTTCATAGTTCCTCTTATTCCTCTTAAATAGTAAATGCGCTCAACTTATACGTACTTAAAAGTTATGAACCCTCTTATAAGTTATGAGTGTGATTATTTTAAAGTTGATTTTGTTATGTTTCACGGGTGGTAGATTTAACTTCACGTCTCGCAGTCGTTCAGCGATCGGCTTGTAATGTTAAGGTCCCTGGTTGTGTTTCAAGGCCACATGAGTTGTGTTGTTTGGATTGTGATGGGGCTATTACGGAAAGCCTGACTAATTACCACCCTCAAAGCCTTCATGCTGCCATAAAAGCCTTGCTGTGTTATGACAATCATATACATGGGAGTAAGAAAGAGTAAGTATTATTTGCGAATAACCTTCGCCATCTACGTCCTCATTGTTACTTAACATCGTGTAAAATTGATGTTAAGTGTTACCCCCTGGCTGATAAAAAATAATATTTTAAGAGCCTGTTCTGTGACTTAGCTCGTCGAATAACCGTATTAGCCTGTGCAGTATTTAGTCCACCGATTCGAAAATTAACTCCTTTTTTTTTAATTCCTTTAGATCCATTCTCTCTACCATAAGACTCAAAGCATTGTATTTTAATAAGTACGTATGTGGCAGGGTTGTCAAAAGGGAGAAAATCATCTATGGTAACAAAATTTCGAAGTCTAAATTTTCTATCTTACTTTATTTTTAAGTTTTTCTTAAAAAAAAATAAAAGTTTATTATTTTCATCTCTCCCAGTGTACCGCCGGCTTTACAGTTATCGATAATAAATTATTTATTACTTGCAGTCGTCGATATATTTTCTTTTTTTTTTATTTTTAACGACTACTCAATAATGTTTAATTATTGAGGCGTTAATGAGATTTCATTTGGATCATCTAATAAGTGTTTCGAAAATCCGATAATGACTAGTGGCAAAGTGTGAACCGCATATTACTAACGAGGGCCGATACGTTCATGCGAGAGCTGTGATAGACTTTCATTGGATTATAGTTGTAATTTGGATTGACTCTAGTAATGTACGTTGATTTCAATCCTTTCATAGATTTATTTTAAATATTTTATTTTTTCTATTCATATATACTTTTTTATAGGTAGAGTAGGCAAACAAGCGACCGGTTTACCTGAAGGAAAGTGATCCATATCGCTCATAGTAATGCTGCAACGTTTAGGGACTCACAGCTGCGTTGCGGACCTAATAGAAATTAATAAATGTTTTCATCTCTAATGAGTTACCTTTTGGCACCAGATTCACACGATGTTCAATGACAATGAAGCCGTGAATGGTGGAAAGTGTCGAAGCACAGTTATGCACATGTAAGATGTAAATAGTTTGCTATATTACCGTAGTGGTCAAGCTAGTTAGTAAAAACCTTGTCACTATTCTAATGGTCCTGCCATGACTTGGCATTAAAAATAAATATTTATCAAGTCGAAATTGTGTTGACTATTACAAGAGTTTCCTTAAAGCTTGTTGGATAATTTTATCAGCGACGTGTTATAATATCAGTTACAAATCATTGAGTGACAATGCAGCCGTAGATGATGAAGCGTGCTCTCCCGGAATATTCTGGCTCTCATATGTATAACTGCTGGAACACAGCGATGCTATCATTGTGACAGATGTACATTAAGGGTAGCTAGCCAGGCAGCACGAAGATAACGTACCAAACTAAGAACATTCGATTTAACATGGATGTTATAATTATTATAGTTTAAATAATTTTGTCTTTAATCTGAAACTTGGTAAAACTTTGGATTTTTTTTTACATAGACCAATAATTCACTGCAATCCCAAATTAATTATATTTAAACTGTGTTATAAATACCGTATTCGTATCTGGAATTATTTTATGGACAGATTCTTGTTTAAATATGTGGCATCAAAATCGACCGTTGTACTGGGAATATATGCGCTGATGTTAATTGGAGGAGTTCGATTAATGAAGCCGTCCGGACCGTCGATGTGTGAAGTCCCGTTTCAATATCCACTGAACATAATGATTGGACTCCTTTCAGTCGACGTGTGGTTGATACGGTAGCTATGAGTAGTCCTTAAATCTGTAGTTTGTTATTTAATAATTAATATTACTTTCCCCTTGTATTTGATAGATTAAAGGGTGTTGAAAGCTAAAAAGTGTTTTTACCTGTATGTTATAAGTAAATCTTATTAGTTACTTTTATTATTATTATTTTGCCAAAATTATTATGTAATAAATAGCCATCAAAACTGTTAAAGTTTTACTATGTTATTATTGACGTTATAACAATGGATTTAATTGAATTCAAATCCGCAATGTGTTTTATGCAGTTGCTTATAGAATTAATGAAAAATCATGTAATATAAATCCTTACTTTTCCTTACGCTTGTTAGTAATATTTTTTTTTAGTAATATTTTTTCTCTTTCTTCTACACATTATTTGACACTTACGTCCGTATTATAACAAGGCATGTATTTATAACTAGTTAAGCAGTTTATTGCCGTATTATACTTTTTGTTTGTTCAAATTTTTTTTCATACCAACTAACAAACATCTCTGCATAATGAAAGTAAAACGCAGATAATGACATGACATGACACTATTTGACATGACATCCGCCATTTTACAAAATATTTCACAATTAAACTTTTGTTTTAAATACAAAAAGTCACTAACGATAATTCTTAGAAAATCTATATTTGAAGAATAATAAATAAAGCCAAAATTAAAGATTATAAAACATAATGAACTTCAACAGTCGATATTAATGTAAAACGGATCGACGTTCCAAATCTAAAAGGTTAAAGGCGTGTCCAATATTCATTCGATTGAGAGATTGTGAACGCATTCTTAATTTGAATCGTGTTCGAAAATTGAAACAGCGGGTAGCAATACACTTGGAGCAAAGGCGGCTACTTCGGACGCCATCTTTGACCATATCTCATTCGACCTACATTTGCAATAGAGTCGGGTAAGTGTTAATTTGTATGCAACATCGAATGGTGCATTTTACGTGTAAACAGAGTTAGAATTTTTATTCATACTCAGATGGGAAATTTATTTGATTAATTTACAAGATTTTACATCTTTATTCATTATTCTATATAAATAACGTACAAGCCAGAGATAGAGGTATTCCAGAGGAATTCTCTTTTTGACAGTATTTTTTACGTACATACTCGTTTTGTGACTAGTGTTTTAAATCAATAAGAATGATTATTTACTTCAGCGTAATTTTATATTTGTGTAGTGAAATGAGATGACTATGATTGTAGCTACCCTATTTTTAATCAGACTATAACCATTCCTTTCCTATATATTATAAAAGAGACCATTTTGAATTTCGAACTAAGCTCGTTAGCGAGACGAGTATCGGTAGAATGAGCGCGCACATTCACCCGTCATAGAGAATTGATTGGCGGTGGCAGATTTTGTAGTCACTAATTTTTTTTAATATTATATTATAACCTAGAATGACTTACAATATTATTTTTTGTACAATTAATATATTTGTTCTTTAATACATTATACACCTATAACCGAATAAAAAATGTTAAAAAATCAAACTATTCACATAAGCGAGTTAAAGCCCAAAAAGAGTTTCCCTTCAGCGAACACTGGTATAAAATAAAAGTAATAAAAAGAAAAATTGGTTCATGCTTTTTAATTTACTTCTCTTCTCTAAATATGTATGCTTTTAACCAGATGGTCTAATGACAATTTTTACACGGATATATTAATGAAAGAATATTATTTATTATACGTGATCTAACATTAAACAAAAAAGAAAATATTTATAAGAATTTCCGACCAGTGAAAACCTTTCATCAATTTTCCAAAATAACTTTTGTGGTCTGAAAAAAAAGTTGTCAAGCAGATTTTCTTTTGTCAAACTATATTTCCGCTTTATAAGTGCAAACGTAACAATGCAAATATTATTTAAACAGAAGTTAGATTAATATTCAAGATGCAAAATAAAATCCATCTACAGAGGTTCAATATGAAATTTTCGAATGTTGCTGACTAGCGCAATTTGTTCACGACATCAGACGAGTGTAGCCGCAGACATGCGACTTCGGATTTCGATTTTCAAATTTGGAAGGCAGGGGTGTGACCGAGCTCGGGAATTCGGCAATTTAAGAAATGTTTAGTTAATCTTAATTCCAATCAAAACTAGTTGGTTACTTTGTTACGATTAATATTTAATTATTACAAAAAACTTTTAGGTATTTGAGGCCAATTTTTTTTCTACTTTTAATCTAAAGTAAATATGCATGAATGAAGCCCATACTTATAAATGAAAATATAAATGTCTACTTTGAGTTATTTAATAATCGTTTAAATTAACCGACATTAATGATGGCTTGTCGCAAACTGAATGCGCATTACTGTCTTAATATTTTATTGTGTAAGTGATACGTATGCATGGCGGCCCAGTGGTTTCTGAGAATTTCATATTTTTGTTTTATTTTATATGTTAACTAATGTCGCCAGAGGGAAGTATTAAGTTTAATACGCTTTTTGTAAATTTGTAATGGTTGAACCTATTATAATTAAAAATTGTCTTCATTGTGAGCATTCTATTTGTCCGTTAACTTTTTGAAAATCGTTCATATTTTTCTTTTTGTCACGTCTTAGAAGTTTTTTGCTTTACTTTTTTTTATTTTAGATGAATATTATTGAAGCAGATAGTTCGTTTTATCGAATTAAAATTTAATAACACCGACTAACTTTATATTATCCAGCGGCTTATGTGTGAATGAGCGTGGTAATATTTAATAATATAATTGTTTTCTTTTTATTATAGAAATGTTTCGAACTTACCGGATTCGTACTAATAGGGTATTTTTTTTAATCAGTTATAGATTAACACTTGACGATTTTATCTAATGTTAAGTATTAATCTAGAACAGATAATGTGGCTTAATATGGTATAGCGTGATCGCCTAGACCACATCTTACTCTCACACTTATGACGTAACACAGCAATGCTTTTATGGCGGTAGATTGACATCTAGATTGGTCCCTAGCCAGGTGGGTTCGATGAACCCCATCACTATCCAAAAATATTGATAGTATAACCTAGCGGTCAGAGCATCAAAATCCTATAGTACAATATTTTGGGTAGAACAAAATCTTTATTCAAAGAAAACAAAGTAAGATTGAAAAAAAAAAAACCAAGAAAGCAGCAATCATCAGGTTGTATAGATCAGATTAGATGGTAGTAAAGAATCTGTAGACGATTTCTCGCTTCATTACTCCTTTACCGACCTGTAACGTTTTCTATATGGGAATACGTATGCAAAATAAAATACATATTCGTATTACGTCAAACTATTTGCATAATAACAACTATTATAAATTGCATGCAGCAATAAAAATTCGAGAGCGTCCGTAAGCGTGCGTGATCGCCCTTTATACGTTTATCATTATCATTTTATGCAATTGCGCGATGATTCATTAGCGAGTCTACACATGGGGGGGCGCTTTCAGCAATACATTATGGAAGGCTGCTAGCGTGCACCTCGCGGGAACAGCGAAATGTGTTGTCTACAACGTTGATGTAGGGCGGATGTGTTCGCTTAACGAGGTCTTATTTATTTTTGTTTTTTCTTAATCTGAATAAATGGCGTTTCTTGATAGCTCGTATTAATGATGTTAATTATTATATATCTGGGACCATTACTCACAGATAGTACTCGGATCACAAGATACATAATTAAAAATCAATAGTGCCAAGGGTTATTAGTGATTGATATACTATATTGATATTTTTTAATACATATTTAAATATTTACAACCAGACAATAAAAATACAAATGTTCATCACATGAATAGTTGTGCTGAGCGAAAATCGAACCCACGACCTCTGGTATAAGGGGCAGGGTTACTATTATATCAACGGTTCGGTTAGAACTGTGCATACAATTATATTTTTTTTATTTGGTATTAATGGTGTCTTTAGGAGCCAATAATAAACAGTATGTTAATAACCACATCGATTAATATTGTTATCAAAGAGAGATATATTGATTACTATTATAGTTATCATAAAATCTTATAATTCTTGTTACTTTTGTTTTTTTTTTTTTCGAGATTATTATTTGATACTTTACTAGAGTTTAAGATAAATTTAAATGAGTGATGGTTGGCTTCTGAATATTTATTAAAGAAAACTGATAAAGTGAAATTATTAGTTAACAACAGTTTTCAAATAATCCGCCTGAATTCATTTAATGATCTCCGAACGAGTAAAAGTTTTTTTTTTATGAACTAAAGGACCAGGCTAATAAAATGTAAACCTTAAATAAGATGTCTACACTACACCACGCTATTGGCTGCCTGCTCCCGTGGCGCAGTGGTTTATCGCTTGCCTTGTAAGACGGAGGTCGATGGTTCAATTTCGGGGCCGCGTACGTATTGAAGTCTGGTTGTCGGTAAGGTTTTTCCAACCCGCCTCGCTGGTTACCACGCTAATGTATAACCCGCCGTCATAGCAGCGTTCTATTTTGCTGTTTTCTTTTATCCGTTAAGTCATAATACTTGACTTCGATTTCATTCGACGTTAAATGCTCACGAGGCCGTAGAGGGTGAAGCTTTTTCACCCAGAATACTACCAGCTCTCGCATGTGTGATTGAATGGAAGAGAGCAATGATGTTATAGCGGCAGATTGACATTGAGGCTGATAGCTAGGTGACATTGTCACTTAAAACACTGTGAAATTCCTGTTAAGTGTAAACTCGTGGTCGATAAAAATACACCAATTACTAGTGAACAAACAAACAGTCCTATCCGCACAACAAAGTTTCTCCTTTAAATCATATCATAGAATTGAAAAATAATTGAAAATCCCTAAATGTCACATCCACAGCATTCGTTCGCCGTATGACGGATGGCCCCGACCCGGCTATTCATTTAAGTCTCATGTACGACACTTATAATCCATTCAAGCTTTCATACAGCAGCCGTGCACCGGTCATACTTATTAAAAAACTTGACTATGAACAAAAGGTTCCGCACTTAATTAATCTTCAGCGGGCTTTATACTTGATATAGGTGGGGTGGTTAAAAAATTACATCGCATCTTTTTCTTTTTTTTTTATTTTTCACGGCTATTACTTGATTAGTAAGATGTGTACTCGTATATGTACAGGTCGTAATTAAAGTGGTTACATCTGTTTCAGTATTGCCATTCGTGTTTCCGTTTTATGAGTAATATAGTGGTTGTTTGGTTACATTTAGTTTCTAACATTCTAGATCTATTGAATGGCTTTTTTTTAATTTAATGAGGATCAACTTGTCGTGTGTTAAAGTGTACGTATGAAGAACTGAACGAAGTCATAATGCGGTTAAGGAAGTTTTATCGTTATTACAATATAATTAGACTACAATTTTAATTACATGATAAAATGGCGATGAGACTGTAAATTGATAAGGGTACTCTTCCAGAATAATCAAGCTTAGATGCAAGAGTTAACAATAATTTTATTGTAGTCTCTTGTTAACGGCAGAATATTCTTTTATTATAAAAAAAGATCTGCTTCAAATGATTATGTGATGTAAATTTTATAAAATATGATATATATATATATACACCACATAACACCACCACATTAACGATGAAACATTTTCAAAACTAATTCAAAACGATATATGTCATTAAAAAAAATGTTTTGTATGTGTGGTATACCTTCGTATCTTTGTATTGTAAATCGTTCCTACAAACTGGTCAACCATATTTGCCTAATGGCGATATTAAAGCAGTCTCCTTTAACGCCGCTTACGTAATATGAATCCCAGTAAACACCCGATATCGTAATTGATATTAAAATTGCAGATTTGTTTTCTAATGTAAAACGCCACCAAGTTCACGACAAAAACAATTACGAAAATGATCCTTAGCGACATATGTTATTTTAAAAGGATGGTTTTATATTTCAAAGCGTTCCCGCAAAGCGCCATAACCGGTCAACAGTATTTGCCTAATGGCGGCATTAAAGCAGTCTCCTTAAACGCGGCGTTCGAAGTATAAATCGTAATTTAGCAAACAAGTAAATCCTAGTATCGCAACACATGGACGTGGGTTAGGCTCTAATTTATAAACGGTTTACGCACTTAATCTCCGACGGCCGGGCATGGGACACGCGCCCACGCCTGCACTAGTCGTAGCGCCCCGAT
>DWQX01005499.1:0-12876 GCA_018245475.1 Pharmacophagus antenor
CCCCCTTTTTTTTTTTAATGATTCGGCGACCCCGGAGATCTACACAGAGTAGCTCGGCGGCAGCGTCAGATGTGTAAAAGAGACATATATATATATATATATATTTAATGCTTACTTCATTGGCGTTGAATAAGTTTTCACCGTCGTAGACATTCTCTACGATGTACGACGTAAACACGTGTTGATATTGCAAATGAGACTATAATGTAATTGAATTAGTTTGAATATTACGCCTCGCGTGTCCCGATGTCAATCAATGTCGGACGATGCGTAGTATTGTCTCCGGTGATCGAAGCAGGTGGATAATTGATCGAACGAACAGCGAGCCGGGCGCCAGAATTTGTGAAAACCGTTACGCAATGCATTTTTTAGGGCCCGCCGGCGGGAGAGACGGCGGGTGTGTGGGGGTAGTCAGCGCTTTTCAGAAATTACAGGGCGAGGGGGGGATATGACGTTCGATTTAAAGGGTAGCCGGGGCTCCGGCGGGTGGGGGTGCGTGGGGAGCGCTTCGGGCTGCAGGGCTGTTGACGGGCGGCGCGCGCTTGCGCCCGGGAGCCGCCGCGCCGCCGCGCCGCCGCCCGATTTCCGCACGAGCGTTGACAGTTGTTCGGGGCCTACTTCCTCGATACCGCGCGTCCGGCGCTGCTCACCCGGGCCACGTCGAGTGCCGCGCACCCCGGCCGCGAGCCAGCCCAGCCCCAGCGCGACGGACGCCGATGGACCGGCTCGATTGATTGCACGTAAGTACGTAGCGGTGCACGCAGCATCCTCGAACCGCCAAAGCCTCGTCTCGTGTCGTCATGTACCGTCATTAGCTAATTAGATGAATTACACCAAGTGTTTCCTTGTTTATTGTATGCCTTGTTAAATACACATGACTTTTTTTTCGAACTAATTAATTATGATAAATATACTTTTGTTTTTCATCCGTGCGTTTTAATTGTATGTGATTTATTTTAATTAAACGAATTAATAATGACATACTTTTGTGCAGCAAAAAGTGTCGGTTTCTGGTTGTCGTGTAGTAATATGTAAATTAATTTAGATATTTCGTAAATTGAGTGCGCAAAAATTTAAAAAAAGTATATATTTTTTTAAATTCTAATGTTATTGTTCGAATGTATGTACCCTATACAATGGCCATACTTTAATGAATTACAAATTTTTCAGTTCTGCATAATGATGTTTTCCAAATTAATTAATTTACGGCATTAAGGATGCCGTAAAACAATAGACGCAAGTTTCCGCATAACTACTTTTTAATTGATCAAAATTCGGTCACCGTGTTTATGCTTAGTGGCCTTATTTGTGACGTACTCATAAAAGTCTGTTCATGTTTGTCTTTCTTTTATTATAATTTAATGTTCATATAGATATAAGAGGCGCTAAATTTAGTATCTGTGAAGTTAAGGCAATAAGTTTAAATTCAATGTATACGCGGGCCATTGTCACCCGGTGTGCCTATTTATCAAGTCAGATGCAGGAGTTTGGCATTGAGCGGCGTTCCTTTACGCATGCGCAAATGTTTGTTCAGATGCGGCCGCCTCCGGGCCGCCGAAGCCGCACTAACTGCGATAGTTTCGGCGCTATTTTGAATTTATAAATTTCGAATCGAATACGAAAGAGGGATATCGGTCATTCGGCTGTACGGACTTCAGACCATCGCCTTTTCCCCGGGGGAATAAATGTTGATAATTCGATTTTTGAAAACGTTTTGCCATTGTTTATAAGTAGATGTTCGATTTTTTTTTAAATGACAAATTTGATATTCGAGAGAAACGATTAATGATTCGATTAATAGTAAATCAAGACGTAAAATGATAATGAAAGATACACTGATAATATCAAAATGGCGAATGATTTAAAAAGATTTTGGGGTTTATGTAATCTAGCAAATTTAGTCTTTATTATAACTACACGCCTGTTATTCATTATAATATATGTAACTTTTCATTGTCAATATTAGAAATGAGATCAAATTATTTGTTTTTTATTGATCGGCCACCGAATTTAACTGTTTCCGTGGCACAGCGGTTACCCGCTCGCTTTGTAACGCAAAGGTTCGAATCGGGGTTCATCGATGGAAATGGCACAGTTGGCTTGATGGCGGGGCTAGCATATTGTAAGTCTGGCGCCATAATAGCATTACTGTATTTCCTTATTTATAAGTACATATTGATTGTTTGGATTGAGAAGATTGAATCTACGTGGTCTGCAATATTATGGACATATACGATTGGCTATCTTCGGTTACGTTGTCACGTAACACTAGTCTTACACACACACTTTTTCATGGTTTCCTTTGGAGGCCATAGTGATTTCATAGAACAATCTTTACATTTATTTTTTAAGAAAAATATATATAAAACAACAATGTTGTTGTAAAGGATGAAAAAAATAACGGAAAATTTAGACACGCGTAAATGTAGTGAAATTATTAATAAACGTCGTTGAGTGAAAATGACTCCCGTCGTAGATCTAGTGGTAATATCTTATGAATTTGAGGTCAATTGTTTGTCAATTTTCGATAAAAAAAAAATCTTTAATGTGGCGTGGCAACTTTTGATATGGTACATTTATTTAATCACTTAGCTACAACATCAGTTAGTATGCTATGTTAAAAAAATATTTAAGTCAAAATAAGTATAAACAAATGCATAGCTACTTTATTAAACAATGTTTTTTTTAATGATAATTAAAAAAAGTAAAAAATAGACATAAATTCGTACCTGATGCTATAGAATTATTGTTCTAATTACGACACTCAATAGCTATCATAGAAAACTTTTGAAAGAAATTCATATATATTTTTTTATCGGATATGGGCTAACACTTGAGCTCTTTTACTTAGGTGGTAAAACGCGCTCGCCCAGAACGCTCTCACTCTCACGTGTATGATTGCCGGAAGACAGCGACACTGTTATAGCGGCAGATTCATATTGAGGGTGGTAACTAGCCAAGCGGGTTTTGAAAAACTCTACCACCATCCGGACTCCGCTACTCATGTGGCCCGATAATCAAATCCGAGACCTCGGTTTTACAAGGCAAGCTGTAAACCAATGCGCCACGAAGGCAATTAAATATATGTTATATAATTTCTATAATTGACGTAATAACTTCTAAATTATACGATAAATTTTAGGACTAATTTCTGTTTTCTATGAGTGATATATGAATGGGGAAAAATCCATAATTTTATTGAAGTCTGAGTACTCATTTCCATAGAAGATGCAATTGCTTCACAATACACAATCTCTAAAAGTATTGTTCAAGGAAAATTTATTAAGCAATTAAAATTCAATATTTTTGTGGTTTATTTACGAGTATTTCATTTAACCACTTTTATTTCTTTCTTTTGTAAGTTTTCGTCTATAAAGTAATTATGGCAGCAACTTTTTTTCAATTTATAACTTAGCCTTCAATTATATTTAAAAGTCAATTAATTTTTTTGCTCATTTCAGTGTAATAATTATTATATAATTAAGGTCATGTTTATTCAATGTTTTATTGTATTCAGCTACTGATTATTTTATTTTATGTTTTAATTAAGAAGTTATTACAAAATGTATTGATTTAATTTCCGCTCTGATTTAGTGTTTTTTTTTATCTGTAATAAGCTAACGCTTGACCTCGATTTCACCTGATGGTAAGTGACAATGAGGCCGTAGATGGTGAATATACATGTACATACACATACATACTTCTGGCTGACACATGAATTAAGGTTTAAATAAACATTCCGTTTATTTACATTATTGATTCCTGCTACAGAAATAAGAACATAATTTTTTATTTATTTTATAAAAGTTACCACGCTCGTCGGTGACGTAACCACAATTAGATAAATTTCAACTACCTCCGGGGCAGTGTGGTTGAGTCGATTCTTTTTTTTTTGTATGCGTTATGGTCTAACACTTGGCCTCGATTCGCCTGATGTTAAGTGATATTGAGGCCGTAGATGGTGACGCCTGCCCGGCCATAATACTTCTGGCTTTGACATGTATGCCAGCGGGAACACAGCAATGCTGTTATAGCGACAGATTGACATTGAGGGTGGTTAAATTTTCATATACAATTCCAGTCGAGCGATCGTGCTAATATTCTGATTTTATTTTTACGAAAGTTCTTCTTAATTTAAAGCGTCTCAAAGCAAAGTAAGGTAATAAATAGAAATTCCTGTAATACTTTTTCTTATTTACTTCCTTCGATTTTCAAATAATAATTTAATTTCCGAGAAATGTTGCATTTCTTGTTTGAATTTCTCAGTAGAGAGCGCGTTGTGAACTGACTTTCTGAATTAAGTTCTAAGTTGCTTGATGAATAAAATTGTTTATACAAAATTATCAATTTTAATACAGAAATTTTGAGTTTGAATTTGCAGTTTCAAATTACGTTCGTTGATTGTTTATATTGATGTAATAGCATTGTCAATCGCTAAATATTGCTTTTTTAAGTATTACAGTACGCATTTAACATTTTATTGTCGGTTAAAATTTCTATTCAACGTATCAATGTTTAAAAAAGCACATTTTTAATAAAACTTTTATATTTACTATATACATAAAAAAATGCAAAAATTAATTATAAAATTTATGCAATAAATAAATTCTAAAGCAATCTAAATATATTTGATCGAAATTATCGAACGGAATTTAAAAAGAGAAAGTGTTGTGCGCAGTTGGTGCGACCGGTCGTTTTGACCGGTTGGTAGTTACAGTGTTAAATAACAGTTTATCTGATATTCGGAGACAGAGTGTGCTGACAATTTGCAAACGTATAGACTTATATGTGATATCTCATGGCGATACTTTAATGTATGATTATCCTTCCGTCGTTACATGAGAAGTTAGAAATGTCGATAAATTCGTTGCGTGCAGTCAAATTGTAGACGTGTATGATAAAATTGATTAGATATATTTATACAGGAATGTCGTAAGTCTGCGGATATAGGTTGTGGGTTATTTTGTATATAAAAAAAGTTTTGATTTGTTTTCACGTACATTATTTAAAATAATCATTATTAATAGTGTAGTGGTAGTAGTAATAACGTAGCTGTTACACATACATTTCTTAACGCAGGTAATATTATATATTGAGATATGGAATCGATATATGATTATTTTCTTATTTATTTCCTACGTTCTGTAACTAACAATGTAAAAATCAGCATTATGAAACTATTTTTTTTTTCGGTTATGATCTAACATTTGGCCTGAATTTGACTTGATATAAAATGACAATGAAACCGTAGATAGTGAAGGATGTTCGCCCAAAATACATCTGGCTCTCAAATGTATGACTGCCGGAACACAGCAGTGCTGTTACGGAGGCAGATTGACATTGAGGGTGGTAGCTAGCTAGGTGGGTTTAAAAAACCCTACCATCTACCAGACTCCACTACTCCTGTGGCTTGGGAATCGAACCCAGGACCTCCGCGTTGCAAGACAAGCGGTTAAACCACTGCTCTACGTAGGTAGTTAAAGTATATAGTTTTCCCGCTAGTTAAAAGGAAGAAAGTTAGTTTATACGGATTTAAGCTTTCAGCAAACTATAATCCGCACTTTCTGTTTACTAGGCTAGTAAAATATATAATATTAGTAAATAAAATAAAACAGCTATATGTTTTTTTTTCTACCTAACTCCGCCTGCATTGTAAAAACGTAGTACTGTTTAAACCTCAATGTAGCTATACGTTAGCCTAAAACTTTGTACGTGTTCATATGTAAAGTAGTAAAATATGTGGCAAATATATTAATGGTAGAAGTTCATCTGTATGTTGGATACCAACATTACAAACTTTTACCAAGCTTTAGTATGTTGGCATAACTTTATCGTTTTGAACAGCTTACGGGATGCAACGTTTTATGTCATTAGTTGAGCCTAGCTGAGCGTACTAACTTGTCAGCGGATGTTAGAATTAGATTGGAAAATGATTTCTTTCCACTTCCGATTTAAATGATTTTCTAAACGTTATGATATTATAATATATTGCATAATGAGAATTTCCAGAAGTTTAACACAAATGTTTGAAAAAAGATATGGGTCAAAAATTTCCATCATTGTCAATATCTATTTATTATTTACAAAATGTGTCTTTTTTTTCTTTTTTTAAGAAGCTAATATTTTGAGATATTTGGAAGTAGAACTACATATACGGACTTTTCTCAAAGGACGAATTCATTTAGATACACTTTTAGTGATAATAAAATTTTCGAATACTTTTCATATTTATGCAGATTTAAAAGTCGTTTTGTACATATTAGTAGTTATTAAAATATTTCGAAGCATAAAAAGAAAGGTTCAGAATAGGCTAAAGAAAGCTTTAGTGTTACACTACTGTTAGACTACACATAACAAGAAGTGTACGTAAGTGACTTTTAATAAAAGAAAAATGAAATATTGTTTGACATATGCTTTGGTAAAAAAAAACCTTTTGCATTTCATAGTCACATGCACTCGAGATGTAATGTGTCAACAGTGAAATCAATACAGTTTTGAAATCGTATAAAATTACTTCTAATGTTTTCACATCAAACATTATTATTGGTTATTAACATTTTAAAATTTAAATTTAATGAACGACTTCATTAAATGGGACACGATCTGGTTAACATTCAGTTAGTAAGTATGGATTTTAAAAAGAGAACGTTATACATTACGGCGTTCTCTGTTCAGATTTAATATGTAAATTTATTTAGATACGACCTTGATAATATAGGTTCCTGGATAATTATTATAGCTAATTTTATTTAAATGGAAAACGGCAAGTAAATTTGAATGCATCATTATTTCGTGTTTGCTCTCATTATTAATATAACCGGTTTTATTTTTTAGTACAGTTAACTGGTATATATTATGTTGATCATGTTAGAATTTATCTCTTAATTAGACAACTTATGTAATCCTCAATAACAATTCGCATTCAACTCTCGTGGTTAAACAAATAAATTAATAATTAAAACGGATATAATTATCCAAACGTTAAAAACGCAACCCGCTGACACTTCTTAAAAGCATTAACCGATTATTCACGGGGGAATATCAATTGGGGCGAATTCGCGCAACTACAAACATCCTGTATTCTAATTCTGTAACTTTATCATAATTCACGTGGCCTTGTTGAATTTGATAAGGAAACAGAGTCTGTATTGATATTTTGTTATTGTTCTTTTTTAAACGGTGCACATTTAATGTGACCGGTGTTTGTTTAAGGAACTAACGTTCGGCGGCACAAGGCCGCTTGTTATGGCCTGCCCAATCATAATGCACCGTTGATTCATTCCCGTCGATTGATTTTAATCAATGCGTTGCATTTATAATTTTACTATTTAACGAGTTACTTAATATATATTTTTTTAATAATTGACTGAAAACACGCTCTTTGTTTAACGGATAAAATTATCTACTATCAAACAAAATATCTTAACTTTAATTAAGAAAAAATAAATATTCTGAACTATAGTATATAATAGTATAATATTATTAGTACTCTGTTAAAAATAATCCCCTAACACAAGACAACGGAAACAGAATATTTACATTTAATAAAGTTTTATAAAGATATTGTTTAATTCAGCCTATAAAATCTATTACTACATTTTACAAAAGGAATACTCCTCATTTCTACATAATTGATGTTTCAGGATCAATACGGCCGAAACGATTCGTTCGTGAGCTTCGGCCATTTTATTGCGTTTAATTATCTTGCGTTAGTAATGTGAAAACAATTACTGTTATTTTTATACGAGGTTTAGTCAAGTTGGGCTAAATTGGGATCCTAATGCCTACACAGGCATCCTAACAGTGGACTGGCGTAGACGGATGATGATCATACAGTTACCTCTAGTTCATTCGTATCATAAGATTAATATATATTTTTACTGCGCTACCTCGTTTGTTCATTTTCTCTGTTCGCAGGAATATTATTGCTCAAGTTTTAGATAATTCTAGATAATATTTTCGTGGTTGTCTCAGGACATCTATCCATGAATATATTATTACATAGAATTCGAATTGTTGTATAGACTTTCCGCAACTAATTATTACTTGTAACAGTATATTGGGATCGATCTAAAAAATTGGGAGCACGGAAAACGTCCTTGATTTTAAGTAATTTTCCTATACCGAGCCATCACTTGTTTACTTCTCATCGAAGCAGTTATTTTTAAATTATTTTCGATCGAGATTAAATTTTTAAACTGCTTCGACTTTCTGAAATATTAAGCTGTTACAAATAAAAAAATGTATATATTTAAAATGGCGGCGAGTTCTAGTTTATGTAACACGCACGTACGTATGTGTACGAACGCTACGACGCAGGGCCGGCACGTCGATAGGCGGCGGGCGCGAGGCGTGCAGAGCGGCTGCAGCGCCGCCGAGGGGCGCCTCTGGCCGTCTTTTTTTTTCTCCTCATTTTGCGTGCGTCTTTTTTTGGCAGCGCGCGCTAACCTTGGATTTTTTTTTCTTTCATAGCGAAGCGCTGCACGTACGCGCACAAGTTTCGGATAGTCGTAGAGCGTCCCCCACTCGGCGCGTCCGAATTTTCTGCATTCGGACGGCGCGAGGAGTTTTCGGCGGTCGCATTCGCGAGCGAGCGTCGGTCCGGAGCGGCGCGGCTACGTACTGTGCGAGAATCGCGGCGCGGGCGCGCGCTGCACTATGCGGAAGTGAGCACGGACACCGCCCTAGGCACCGTGCTAGTGTTGCGAGAGTGATACGCAGTGAACACTTAGTGTTACGAACTATGATACATGTGAACGGCTCGCTGGAGCTTTGATGGTTTTCTATTGACGCACACGAGGACTGTGGAATTACTGGACATTCATGGAATCGAGGAAAGTATTGTTGCTTTTCCGCTATTATTAGGCGAATAGAGACTACTCCATTTTTTTCTGCATCGGTCCGATTCGATTGGCTGGCGATGAGGTTAAGCGGAAGAGTGTCGACTGATCTGTGAGTCAATATAGGCTTCGAAAATAAGCTATGATACGTAGTCATTGATAAATTGGTGTTGACACCCTGCTGCATGCGATAAATTTTGAGTGTAGGATGGCGTAAAGCATACTGCGCCTTAAAGTCGCCGGTGGAGAGAATATTTTTGCGCATGCCTCAACCGTCTCCCAGGTTTTGCATACACGTGCTGTCGCGCTGGGGCTATTGAACTTGATAATGAGACAACCGTATCTATTATTTTTTGCACAGATATATTGCATCACTAAAACTTATTACCGACTCTATAACCATCTGGTTATGAAATCTTTCACTATAACTGACGCATCATTAGATATGCGCCGCCGTACGAGCGGAATACGCATATTTAGTCATTTAATAGGCTCCTGAATTTCAACGAACCCTGAACATGTCCGCCCCGTTGTGATGTAAAGCGCGCCATTAACGATTTAGTCGAGAAATCCAGTTTAGCGGCATGAGATCTACAATAATTATGGGCGTGAACAGACCGCGGGCAAGAGTAGGCCCGGAACCGCTTCGTGAGGCGAAAACTGGTCCCGCGACGCATTAACATTTGCATAGAAACTGTCAAAGCGGCCTGCGGTCACCTATTAGCACCTACCAACGCTCGCCGGGCTCACATCGTCCATTCGCAACTCGCCGATCGGTCAAATTTCAGTGTCGATTTTATTTGTCAACTAAATGTATAATTGATTAAAATAAAAAACAAATACATCGATGTCTATTATGATACAATTTAACCGCGAACCACTGGATGCAAGTAACATCACTATCGCCTCCATGAAATTATTTTTAGTGAGTTATTTTTCAAACGGTTTATTTTCTTCGCTTCACCTCCTGCATATTTAAATAACATTTTTCAACAGTTCCTAGTCCGAACTGTGATATTCAGGGTTAGTGTGAAGGTCAAGGCTGATCGTTTTCGTGTACATTGTTTCGTTGAAAGATTCAAAATTTCTGATACATTTTAGTAGTTACATCGACGTAATATGGATTTTGGGATTACAAATTTACGTACTCACCTCTAATGATTATCTTGATAAGGTCTACATTGGAAAAAATATTTTACACGTCGATAATTAAAAAATTTCGATTTTGAAACATTAAAATCTAAAAATCGATTCTTGGCCTAATTGTAATTGTATATATTATTTTTTAAAAGCGACTCTCATTGAAAGTGGGAGGGTCGAAGGTATAATAACATATCACACAAAGGATTTGTCTATCGTAGTAGTTCGCGAATGAGCAAAACGATTCTCGGTTATGCCGAAATAGATTGTCCAATAAAAGCAAGACGGTACATTCAGATGCTACTCTGAATTTGAATTTTTCACTGCGGTAACTGAAATTTATTATTGAACTTATCTTTACACGAATCTCGTCTGTTTGCTCATACATTAGATTTTTTTTCTCGGAACTCTGTTCTTGTGATATTTAAAAAATCTTTTACATACCTTTTTCTTACCATGTGCATAATTTAATATACATATACCATCTGTTATATTTAAATATGTTTTGGTGGACAATTTCAATAATTAATGTGTATTAGTAGTTTGATAATTTCGAAGGTAATTGTTTACGTAAATAATATTTACACTTATCCAAGACTTGGTTCGAACGAAAGATATTTCATGTAACAAGATAACGTATTAGTGTGAACCACATGTGTTCGTTTCTAACTAGGACAGTCTTTGTCGAAATGAAGTCACGGTGTATGGGTTAAATGTATATAACCCGAATAAGGTTTTACTATAATGCAATTAATTACGATAAATCTAATCTTGTTATACAATTCTTAAATAAATAAAAAGATTCGTAGAGCAATGTTCGAGGTTTTAATCGTTTTTAAGTAACTAAACTTACTGGCCGACAAAATAAATAATGTGATTTGAATTTTAAATAAAGAAAATAAGAATAACAATTGATTTTTTATGTATTCTTTAATCAATGTAATAAGCTATAATTTTTTTTTTAAATCGGTCACGTTTTGTAATAGATAACTTTATAATGTATTAGATTTGTTACGTTGGTACACAGCGTGTCTTTGCAATGCTGATAACCTTACAGCTAGCCGGCCTACCGCAAAGATAAGAGAGTTGTTAGACGAATGTAATAAAAAAAAAAATAATATGAATGTAATAAAAAAGAAAATAATCACGATACGAATAAAAATTAAATTATTATTTTGCGGAGTTTAATCAAGTTAATACTTTGTGATTTTTAACTAAGGAATGATCTCTAAAATTCCATATGTCACATTTTTACATTTGCTATATGTATAAATTTGAATGAGTGAGTGACATTATTGTATATACAACGACAATAAGTCAGCTTTTATAGGTGAATTATTTACTGAAGTGAAAAAAAAGAAGTTCAACCAACATTATTCTTAAGTAAAAATGAGTGGCAAATGAGAATTTACTCCTGTAGTAATTACCATAAGAGGAACCGATTTTTTTAATTACAGTTGAATTTTTTTAATAATCAAAGACTGACCTTTTCTTGCTGTATTTTTCAGACTTTTTAATCATAATGCTTTAGTTCTTATCAGCGGTCTCATTTACGGTTAACATATTTTAATGAAAAACATTCTAACAGTATTTGGAACTTCACAAAAAGGGAAATATCAATCTTAATACTATTAGATAATGTAATTATGTTAGCTTAAAAAAACGTGATGTAATTTTTTTTTTATAATTTTCCGCTCTATTTTCCGTGTTAGATTGTGGTTGTTATCGAAGCATTATCGGCGATATCTAAACCGTATCTAGTAGTGAGTCACCCGCAGCTGCCGTTTTGGTACATTCGAAAATCTATAATCCTTAAAAACTAATTCACATCTGATTATGTTACTAGTCCTAGAAGAAATTAAATAAAACGTCTTTACGTTTTGGTGAAAAAAGTGAATATAATTTTTTAATAAGCAAAGTTTCTTGCAAGAGGCCTTTAAAGATTATGGTATCTATATATCTTACGTCCTTTACTGTGGACGTGATCACTTATCAACAGACGTAGGTTTTTTTTTATCAACTATGGGTTAACACGACTTTAATTTTATACAATGTTAAATGATTATGAGGTCTTTGATGGTAAGCGTGCTCGCCAAGAATACTTTGGCATTCACACGTATGACTGCCGGATCACACCGATGCTGTTACGGACGCCTTGTTGATTTTAGCCAGCTACCACCCCCAATGTCAATAGCTAGGCGAGATCGAATAAACTGGGGCGTCCGTGTTACAAGGCAAACGGCAAAACACTTTTTCTGGTAGTAGCTGTGGATGTTTCGATAATGAAATAATCTTTTTTTTTTAATTTCTCTTCGTATTATGTTTAATTCATCAAATCTATAGAGTAAATTACCGCAAGTATTATTAATTTAATGAATCGTGTTATAAAGGGCGTATTTATATTTCAAATTAATTTTTAGTTATGGTAACATTGTGTTATAGCAGAGCTTTCGCAAATAATGAACTGTTTATTGATAAATATTAATTTTTATATTTGTAGTACATCTGTATTTAGTCATCAAAGTATATGATCATGTTTT
Source organism: Pharmacophagus antenor (assembly GCA_018245475.1). Lineage (NCBI taxonomy): Eukaryota > Metazoa > Arthropoda > Insecta > Lepidoptera > Papilionidae > Pharmacophagus > Pharmacophagus antenor. Next base: position 12,521 of record DWQX01005499.1, read on the forward strand.
TTATTTGTAATAATAATAACATACCTCTATGTGGAATTATATCGTTAGGTCAAATTTCTCATTAAAATACACCATGCTTTTAGGAGTTAAGATTTGATATTTTACTGGTAAACTAAAAATTATTTCATCAAAACCACTCGATTAACAGGCTTCAGTTAACTGTGAGATAATTTGAGCCTGCCCCGTGTAATTAAAAATGATAGACAAATATCTAATAAAGCAACAGTGTGCTGAACGCCCTTTACGCAGCGCCCACGCTGAGTTTCTAATAATGTTCCCCAAATATTCTCATTTCCGAACAGCGCTCTGTCTAGGCTCGATTCCAGCGGTGGTGTGGGGCGGGGTTGGGGGGGGGG